>APFE031393972.1:0-66560 GCA_000404065.3 Pinus taeda | reverse complement strand
TCCCAACTGACCACTCTGTTGGGCTAGGAACATACTCTAATGCTGAAGCTCTACCTGTTGCTGACAAGTGCTCCCTCTTTGACATCTACACTACTGCAACATCTCCATGCATCTCACACCATTGCACACCTCTCTGTGCCACCTAGCACTGTGCAAAACACTTGTGCCTCTTGCATTGCTGCATCCTGCTAGCTATGCATTGTCCTGGGATTCCTTGCACTGTCGCTCTCTCTGTCATTCCATTCGCATCTGTCTCTACCCAATCAGTCAATTCCTGCTACTCCACATCGGGGCTCTTGTAGCAAGGTCTCATCCAAGAGGTTGGGTACCTCAAGGATCTTGCCCCTCCTCCTTGGGACGATCACTCTATATCGCCTCACCTCCTACCTGGAGATATGGTTGCATGTGATCCCTCAGCCCACCTACCTCGAAGTTTCCCCTACTGGAGGTCTCTGCATGAGTAGATGTCTCTACTCAATCTCCACTCAGCTTCTCGTGTTGTGGTTGCTCCACAACCTCCTAAAGCTACTGCACCAATCATAGCTCCTCCACAATTGTCTGAGACTTCTTCTGGCTCCACATGTTGAGAGGTAATATACCCTCCCTCTCAACCACCAAGTCTCCATCAGTTGCCTTGCTGCTCAAGGCTTTGCATGCATCTTGAACCTCAAAAGCATACAGGTTCTTGACCCGTGAACCAATCTGCTTCACTTGTCTAGTGATGATGTGTCTAAGAAAAAATTTTCATTTACTGAAGATTACATCATAGCCTCTGTCTTCCAGCATCGCGATTGACACCAAGCTTATCTTCAGTCCTGGTACATACTTGATATCGATCAAAGTAAGCTGAGATCCATGCTCCCTCTAAAAAATAACCGTGCCTACACCTGAGACACTATACTTCTCATCATTACCCATCTCTATGAGTATCTGGAGATGTTTCTCCTCCAAAGTATTGAACAAACTCTTGTCGTCAGTCATGTGGAAAGAAGCTCCACTGTCAAGAAACCAACCATTTCCCACCATGGATGAAACCATGCATGCGAAGAGTGTGAAATCCAACTCAAACTGTGAAGCAAGTGCCTCACCTTTAGATCCTTCCTCGGATCCCTTCTTGGATTTCCTCCATGGACAATTTGTAGCATAATGACCCACCTCATGACAACAAAAGCATCACACTTTCGCTTTGTCAACCTTCTTCCCAACATTGGAAGAACTCGATTTGGAAAGAGAAACCTTCTCCTTCCCCTTATTCCCCTTACTCGCTAAGGCATAGTTCTCCTCATCATGCATGGATGAAGAACTGTCTCTAGTGCTCCTTCTGATCTCCTCCTGCATCAAATATGATAATAGTCGTTCCCAATCTGGCAGTTTCTCCCTTCCATTCATCGAGTTCTGGTAGCTATGACTGCTCTTAGGAAGGCCAAGGAGTGCTAGAATCACCATATTCTCATCCAATGTCATGACCCCTACACTTGCAAGCTCATCCCTGCATGTGATGAGCTTGGTTAGATACATAGAGATCGTCTCATCCCTTTCACACTTGATCTTTTGAAGTTTGTCCTTCAGTGCTAGCTTCCTCTAATCACTGCTATTCTGATATAAAATCTTTCAATGTTTTCCACATTGCATGCAAAGTCTCCTTCCCATGGAGGCTCGAGACAATGTGATCTCGCACTCCCTCCAAGACAATTCTCCTAGCTCTAGCCACACGCTTCCTTCATTCCACCTACTCAGTCTTGTCAGTAGGCTTAGGAATTTCTTGATCAATGAAATCCTTAAGGCCATTATCTTCCAAAAATTCCTCCATGCAATCCTTCCAAGCTATATAGTTTGAGCTACCATCAAGGGCATACTCAAGCCTCAAACCATAAAACACCATTAATGAAATAGTTGTGATAAGAACTTGAGATCTATATCCCAAATAATAAACTTTGAATTTCTTCTACTAGCATATTGTTCTTGCTTGATCACCTATGCTCTGATGCCATGTAGAAATTTCACCTGTAGAACAAACCGATATATGCAATTTCCTAAAGCATAATACTTGTTCTACTTCTACAAAACATTAAGCGGAAGCATAATCAAATTCATGAGCAACATCAAGTAGAAACATGCATAACTGATCAAGAGAAATAATCATACATAATACAATATATATCTAGGGGAAAGCACCAGCATAAAACCCCAACCATGTATTATCAATCAAGTGTATATCCTCAACAAAATACAAAAAGAATCAGCTCAATAGCTATCTTGCTCTCTCTGTAATCAAAAGATCCCAATGATCTTCAATCAGAAGATGAAAATCATGGACTACCTAGGCCTCAATATATAGGCCACAAGTCCTCCAATCTCCTATAATAGGTCCTTCTCCATGCAAGGAATACTTACTAGAAATATCCAAGCATCTGATAGTACATTGTCCCTCATCTGATCTCAACTAGGTCTCTGATAGAACTAACATGCAACAGTTATCCATGAGTGAATTCTCAATTATCTAAAATAATAGTTGTCACATGTATGCAAGCATTAACAAACTATATTTTATTATTTTAACAACTTGTTAAAATAATCTAACTGGACTTGACTAGTTAGAACTAAGTCAACTAATTCTCTCATTATGGAACTCATACTTATTCCCTCAATCAGTGGAGGAAATTAAGGATAAATTTCTCAATTAGTGGGACAACTTATGTGCATGCTCACAAAGACTTCAAATTCGAATTTCCTTAACTAATTAACTCAACTGAATTAATTAATTAATATTTCCAACTATTGTTAAGACCAAATTAATTTTACTTCCTATAGATAGGCTAGGGACTGCTATAAATAGGAAGGCACTAAGAAATGCTATTTTTAGAACTTTCTATTTTTAGTAGTTTCACCTCTCACCAAATGTGGCCAATGACCTCACTGGCCAAACTGCTATTTTTAGACATGTTATTTTTGTACATGCTATTTTTAACAGGTTTGTTTTTAGCACATTCTAAATTTAGCATTTCTTGTTGCACACTTTTCAACATCTTGAACCTCAAGAGCATACAGGTTCTTGACTCAAGAACCGATCCGCTTCACCTATCTAGTGGTGATGTGGCAAAGGAAAACCTTTCCCTTACTAAAGACTACATCATATCCTTTGTCTTCCAACATTGGCGATCGACACCAAATTTTTCTTTAGTCCTGGTACATACTTGACATCGGTTAAGGTAATGCGATCTCCATGCTCTCTCTGAAAAACAATTGTTCCTACACCTGAGACACTATACTTTTCATCATTACCCATTGCTATGAGTATTTGGAGATCTTTCTCCTCCAAGGTACTGAACAAACCGTTGTCAACGGTCATGTGGAAAGAAGTTCCACTGTGAAGAAACCAACCACATCCCACCATGGATGAAACCACGCATACGAAGAGTCTGAAATCCAACTCAAATTGTGAGGCCAATCCCTTACCTTCAAATCATTCCTTGGATCCCATCTTGGATTTCTTCAGTGAACAATTTTTAGCAAAATGGCCCACCTCATGACAATGAAAGCATTGCACTTTCGATTCGTCAAAATTCTTCCCATCATGGGATGAGACGCCTTCCCTTTCCCTTTCCTCACCTTACTCTCTAAGGCTAGATTTTCTTCATCATCTTGCTTTGATGAGGATCCATCCCTAGTGTTTCTTCTTATTTCCTCTTGCATCAAATCCGACTAAAGTCATTCCTAATCTGGCATTTTTTCCCTTCCATTAACCAAGTCTTGGTAGCTATGCCAGCTCTTAAAAAGACCAAGGAGTGCAAGACTCACCATGTCATCATTACCAGTCATGATCCCCACACTTCCAAGCTCATCCCTGTAGGTGGTGAGCTTGTTCAGATATGTAGAGATCATGTTGACCTTTTCACACTTGATTTTCCGAATCTTGTCTTTCAGCGCCAACTTCCTCTAATCGCTATTGTTCTGATATAAATATTTCAATGTTTTCCACATTGAAAATGGTGTCTCCTTCCCATGGAGGCTCAAGACTATGTGGTCTCGATCTCCCTCCAGAAGGATTCTCCTTACTCTTGCCACACATTTCTTCCATTCCGCCAATTGAGTAGCATTAGTCGGCTTGAGAAACATTACTGGAGATAACATACACCCCTTTCTAATCCCTCTTTAGGCATGTAAGAAGGGGGATTTTGATCTATTAATCAACACTCCAAAATAAGTTGTCTCAATGAAACTCATCACCTAAGAAATGAAGTCAACGTTGAAGCCAACATGGGTTAGAATTATTCTAATATAAATCCAATTGACTATGTCATAAGATTTAGAGAGATCTATCTTGAACACTGCACCTTTAGGATTCAAGATTTTGATGTTGTGGAGACCTTCCTGAGCCAAACCAATCACTTCAGGGATTTTCCTTCCTTCCATGAAGGAAAATTGTTCTATTAAGATGAGGGTTTATATTAAGAAAATAAATTTTGGATCTGGCACATAATTGTTACATATCTTCAGAGTTGTCAATATCCCTTGTGGGTTTGAGATGGAGAATGTTGGTTGAATCCAAATACTCAATCGAGTGCTCAATAATACAAAAAATGTTATCCCTTTCCAGCTAAGGATGTTCCAAAAGAATCCCAAGTTCCAAATACAATTACATTTAATTTCTTACTACTTGTCGATTTGGCTTTGAATGACTTATCATTTTCCTTGGCAAGATGTTTTTGGCATTTTTCCCAAATTGAAAGCAACCCTTATTTTCTGATAAATCCAAAGAGTCACACTTCCCTGAGTGATGTTTTCTATCATTGTCACTTTTTCCATTTTCTTGATCATCCCAAGAGATTGCTTTTCTAGTATTTTTTCTTCAAAATTCATAGGAGGATCCATAATTTGTGAGGCCTTGTTGGACACAGGTCTCCTTTGTTTTCGAATCCAGTAGATCATATTTTGACATGCATTTGTTCTTGACTGCCTTTCACTTTCATCGATGAATCCTCTTTGACATGTGCTTCTTCCTAACTTTCTTTTGCTTCTTCCTTATCCTAGGCTCTTCTTCCTTATATATAGTATAATGTTCTATCTAAGCACCTTCTCACCATTTGGGCCTATGGCTATTTTTATGAACTTTATTATTCTGCAATCACTTGGGGTAATTATTGTTTACATGTTGTATTTCATAGGATGCTCAACATCGAAATGAAACATTTTCATAATCAAACTTTTGAACCCATACATAATTTGTAGCCGTTAGATTTATCTTGGATGGAAAACCTTTATTAAAATCCATCTCCATGAATATTTGAACATAAGTGGTCTTAGGAAAATGCTCAGTCTTTGGGCTATGGAAATAAAATTTCCCTATTGTGTTTCCAATAGAACATAACAAAGAGATATTCCAAATATGTATGGGAAGAATCGGGAGCCTTACCCAAACTAGATCTAAGGATATTGAGCCTGAAACTAGATCAAAAGAAGGGGTTGAGAGCTATATGAAGATATCAACACTACCCTAGAACTAGGGCCCATAATCACTAATAATATTCTTGTCCTCAATATTATCAAAGACAACAACAAAAAAATCCCAAGGAAATGTATAAATATTCAAATATTAAGAAAATAGTGGTTTCCATGGAGTAGAAACCCACTTATGAAAATCAACCAATCGTGGACATATCCTATTAATCTACAGACTAAGCCTAGATTTGAAAATTTTTCATCCCCAAAGGGAACATTAATGATAAGATCTTATTGAACAATCGGAATAACATAACTATATTTCAACATGACACTGTAAGAAACCCTCGCTTGAGTTGCCTGAGATAAATAACTTGCATAGCCAACTACCATTCCTTCAAGAGAGACTATCTTCTCCACTAAATCATGGGATTTCACCATTATTTGGAGGGTTTTTAGAACCACACAATAAGAGTCAATGGAGAGATACACATAATAAAGGAAGGGACATTTGGTTAGGGAGAAACCTTAGCCACCGGGGAAGTCTACAAAGCCTAATCCATTTTTTCTAGAAATTATTTATTAAAAATATTGTTATAAAAAGAAAAAGAAAAATACATAATATTTGTATCTTTGATAACTAATTTAATATTATTTTTATGAATCAATAATTATATAAGTTTAAAAACCATAAATTAAATTAAAATTATAATTTTGAAGTCCACAAGGTCTTGGATAGATGGTGATTAGATGTTCCTTGATGTGAAGTCATTGGTTCAATTCCTTTGCCCGATTGGAGTGATATATTAGACATGATGAAGATGTAGTCCTGACAAGCTTACAAAAAAAAATACAGTTTTGAAATATCCAAATTACAGATTTAAAAATATTGTAATTTTAGTTATCCATATATAAGGGAATCCTCCCTTGAAAACTATAAAAAACTAAAAATGTCAAATTAAACCATATCCATCTTATGTTAGGATATACTAAGCCCTAAGAGGAATAAAAATATTGAGATACAAACATATTTTAAAGTGAAAAGAGGTTTGATCCCTTTTTACCCTTGGTACATCTAGAGTTAAGATGGATCTATCTTGGTTTTAATTAAAAATGTTATTAATATTAACTCAATATGAAGGAGATGTGTAATTCCCTTTTGTGTTAAGATGTGGTTTTAATAAAAAAAAATTCTCTCTAACCATAATAAAATCTTTCAATGGCCAATTGATTTGATCCCTCTTGAGACTTGGTATATCCGAAGTTGAGATGATCTAGGCTAGTTTAATTATAATTATAAAATTATAAATATTTTATTTTATTATGACGTAAGGCATTCCCCTCTGAAATCAACTCCCCCAATTTCACGTCTAATCAGTTGCACCATTTGATCAGATGTTAGATGATTGGAAATTTTAAGGCCTTTGGATTGATAATTAAGGGAAAAAAATCCCTAATAGTTAGGTTAAAATGGACATTCTCTAGGATTTTTACAACATTCTCTTCATGGTTCTCTGGTCTTGGTGACCAAGAAAAACAACCAGGAGTGTTGTGATTTTGACATGGCTTTCAAAAACTAAGAAAAACAACCAGGAGTGTTGTGATTTTGACAAGGCTTTCAACTTTGTTGAAATGTGGCAACAAGAATATTCCAATTTTAATTTGTCCTTGAATTAAAGTTTTGAATTAAAATCAAATTTAGTCTTACCAGCTACTTGGAAATAATTGATTTATTCATTTTGGATTAATTAGTTGGAGAAATTCAAGTTAGAAGTCTTTCTGAAGTCATGCAAGATTTATCCCTTAAATTAAGGAGATAAGCCTTAAATTAAGGAGATATGATTGAGTTATATTTCAGTTGTAATTAGTTAACTCAGTTTACTGAGTTAGGTCCAGTTAAATTAGTTCCAAAATGTTTGAGTAACTAATGGTGAGTTAACAGATAGTTGATGCATGCATGCACTCAACTAGTGTACTCCAATTAACTAAATATTCCCTCATCAGAAACTCATGCATGTCTATTCTGAGAAATACCTAATTGAGATTAAAGTCAAGGAAAGTGTACTATCAGTTGTATGTGTTTTATTATAAGGAAAACTCATGCATGAAGAAGGAATCATTCTTGGGGGATTGTGCAGTTGTGATAGCGTGTGAGAGCAGTGTTACACTTGGTAATAAGAGATCATCCACAAGGAGAAATGGTGCAAGGAAATAGGAGTTGGAGGGCAGAGAGCAAGGCTTGAGAGAAGCTTGGATTGCCTATGAGCATCTGTGAGGATTGTACTAAGAGCTGGCTAGCTGTGAGAGCTAAGGCTTTATATAATTCCTATGTATTTCCACCTTGTATGATAATACAGATAGTGGGGTTTTGAATTGAGGTTTCCCTGAAGTATTTTCATGTGTATTGTGTATTGATTCTTCTTCTTCTAGTTATATGTGTTCAGCTCGATCTTTAAGCTTCCGAAAAATTTGATAGTAGAAGTAGGTTATAGTATTCTTCTTTGATTTATATTGCATTATCGGGTTAACCTACAAAAAATTTCCTAAATGGTCTCAGAGAGATAGATCTAGTAGGGAAATTTCTACATGGTATTAAAGCTGTGAACAGTATGATGAGAAGAGAATTCAAAGTTTGAAGATCGTGGTTGCAGGTGCAAATCGAATTCATATCATACTTCAAGGTTGACCAATGGCATTCTATGGCTTGAGACTCAAGTATGCCTTGGAAGGTATCTCGAATTACATAGCATGGAAAGATAGAATGGAGGCTTTATTAGAAGACAACGGCTTGAAGGATTTCATTGATCAAGAAATCCCAAAGCCATCTTCAACTAATGCACAAGAGTTGGTTGAGTGGAAGAAGTGTGTGGTGAAGGCGAGACAGATCATCCTTGAGGGAGTTCAAGACCATATTGTCTCGAGTCTCCATGGGAAGGATACTCCATTTTCAATGTGGAAGAAATTAAAGGACCTCTACCAAAACAATAGCGACTAGAGGAAATTGGTGCTCAAGGATAAGCTTTGAAGAATCAAGATGGAGAAGGGTGATACTATTTCTACATATCTGAACAATCTCACCACCTGTAGAGATGAGCTTCGCAGTATGGGAATAACTATTTTCCATGATGATATGGTGATCCTCGCTCTCCTTGGCCTTCCAAAGAGTTGGAATAGCTACTAGGACTCTGTGAATGGAAGGGAGAAACTATGGGATTGAGAACAACTGTGGTCGAATCTTATGCAGGAGGAGAGAAAGAGGAGCACACGAGATGGTTCTTCATCCAAGAATGACGATGAAGAAAATCTGGCCTTAGCAAGTAAGGCAAGGAAAGGGAAGGGGAAGGCTTCCCATTCCCAATCAAATTCTTCTCATGGAGGGAAGAAGGGTGACATGTCTAAAGTGAGATGCTTTAATTGTCACGAGATGGGACATTATGCGACTAAATGCCCATCAAAGAAGTCCAATAAGGGATCCCCGGAAGGATCGGAAGGTGAGGCATTAGCCTCTCAGTTTGAAATGGACTTTACCCTCATTGCATGCATGGTGTCATCAATGATGGGTTGTGTTTGGTATCTTGATAGTGGAGCCTCATTCCACATGACCGGTGATAAAAATTTATTCAGTTCCTTGGAGGAGAAAGACCTTAAGATGCGCATACATATGGGTGATGATAGAAAGTATAATGTTTCAGGAGTGGGCATGGTTGCTTTTCAGAGGGACCATGGAGCTCCTCTCATCTTGACAGATGTGAAGTATGTGCCTAGACTAAAGAAGAACTTGGTATTGGTCATGGTGTTGTAGGACAAAGGCTATGATGTTGTCTTCAGTAAAGGAAAGGTGTTCCTAAGACACATAGCCATGGGTCAAACATGGAGGATAGCGATTCAGGTGAGGAATCTCTAGAAACTAGAGGTAAATGATTTTGCAACATTGAGTACGAAAGAATAATTGGTGCAAAGCCAATATATTGGCAAGTTGTGGCACATGTAGTTGGGCCATTTGCATCATGGGGCATTGAAGATAATGCAGTAGATATCTACAGGAATTCCCAAAGGTAAACATGAGCAAGTTAACACATACAAAGGTTGTACCTTGGGAAAGTACACCAAGTCTTCCTTTCATGATCGAGACAGTCGAGCAAAGGCTATCTTAGAGTGAGTTCATACTGATGTGTGTGGACCATTCTCGATGACATCCACAGTGAAGTAGAGGTATTATGTGATTTTTGTTGATGAATATTCTCGTAAATGTTAGATTTATTTAATATAGAAAAAGGACCAACCTTCACAAAGTTTTGTGAGTTCAAAGATTTGGTTGAGAAAGAGTCAGGGAAGAAGATCAAGGCCTTGAGAAGCGACAATGGTGGAGAATATTTCTCTCAAGAGTTTAAGGACTTCTATGCAACGGAAGGAATTAAATGAGATTTGATGGCACCTCATAACCCACAATAGAATGGGGTGGCTGAGAGGAAGAAAAAAACTATTGTAGGGGTAGAACGGGCAATGTTGCATGACCAAGGCCTACCTCTTCACTTGTGGGCTGAGGCACGCAACACAATAGTCTATTTGTGAAATAGAAGCTCGCATCGTATATTTGGGATGAAGACACTAGAGGAAGCTTTCTTCGGTAAGAGACCAAGTGTGGGTCACTTCAGGATCTTTGGCTCATCGACATATTTCCATGTGAAAAAGGATGCACGGAAGAAGCTTGAGCCAATAGCAGAGTTGGGGATACTTGTGGGGTACACTGATACACCTCACAATTATCAAGTGTACTTGCCTACGTGTCGAAGGACAATGGTTTGCAGAGATGTCAGGTTTGATGAGAAGAAGTCCATGTGAGTTTCCCTTGAGAGGGAGCTCCAACTATAGGCTATGGAGGAACTTTTGGCTCCTAAGGAGGAGGAACCTCATACTGATGTAGAGTAGACACATGCAAAGGTTCCAGGAGTGGAGACATCCACTCAAGTAGAGTCTTCTAGAGAGGGACAGAAGAGAACAAGAGAATATAACAGATTGTTGCAGGATGCGAGAGAGAATGTGGGAGCACCATCTTCTCAGCACAAACAGAGGAGGTCACCTGAGAGGTACACTAGATACATGGCCCTTGCTAGGGAATGTGTTGAGACTGAGCCATCTTCCTTTGAGGAAGTTGTGCAGCAGCCGATTTGGGTTGATGCTATGGTGGAGGATTCGTAATAGTGTTTGCGACATTCTGAGACCGAAGAACAAGTCAGTTGTGAGTTCTCGTTGGCTTTACAAGGTAAAGCAAGCTACTGATGATGGGAGGATCATGTTGTTGCAATATATTTCAACAGAGGAGAAACATGTTGACATTTTGACAAAGGCATTGTCAAAGTGTAAATTCGAGTTCCATAGAGATAGGATCGGGGTGGCAGATAATCCCTTTCTTGTTGAGAGGGAGTGTTGAAATGTGGCAACAAGAATATTCCAATTTTAATTTGTCCTTGAATTAAAATTGTGAATTAAAATCAAATTTAGTCTTACCAGCTACTTAGAAATAATTAATTAATTCATTTTGGATTAACTAGTTGGAGAAATTCAAGTTAGAATTCTTTCTGAAGTGATGCAAGAATTATTCCTTAAATTAAGGAGATAAGTCTTAAATTAAGGAGATAAGATTGAGTTATATTTGAGTTGTAATTAGTTAACTCAGTTTAGTGAGTTAAGTCCAGTTAAATTAGTTCCAAACTATTTGAGGAACTAATGGTGAGTTAACAGTCAGTTAATGCATGCATGCACTCAACTACTGTACTCTAGTTAACTAAAGATTCCCTAATCAGAAACTCATGCATGTTTATTCTGAGAAAGACACAGTTGAGACTAAAGTCAAGGACAATGTACTATCAGTTGTATGTGTTTTCTTATAAAAAAAAATCATGCATGCAGAAGGAATCATTCCTTGGGAATTGTGCAGATTTGATAGTGTGTGAGAGCAGTGTTAAACTTGGTAACAGGAGATCATCCACAAGGAGAAACAACACAAGGAAATAGGAGCTTGGAGGGTAGAGAGGAAGGCTTCAGAGAAGCCTGGATTGCCTCTAAGCATTTGTGAGGATTGTACTAAGAGCTGGATAGCTATGAGAGCTAAAGATTTGTCTGATTCCTATGTATTTCCACCTTGTATGATAATACAAATAGTGGGGTTTTGAGTTGAGGCTTTCCCCAAAGTATTTTTATGTGTATTGTGCATTGATTCTTCTTCTTCTAGTTATATGTGTTCAGCTCAATCTTTAAGATTCCACAAACTTTGATAGTAGAAGTAGGTTATAGTATTCTACTTTGATTTATATTTCATTATCGGGTTAACCTACAACAAATTTTCTAAATGATCTTAGAGAGATAGATCTAGTAGGGAAATTTCTACAAACTTCAGTTTGAGGATGTAGGGTTCAACTTCAGTTTGAGGATGCAAGGTGAGGAAAGCTTAATCCTTCATTCATGCAATATTGTTTCCTTATGCATGATGCCTTGCAACTTCTGCAATGCTTAACAAGCATTCGAGGGGGTAAATTTGGATGTTATGTGTATTGTTCATCAGATTCTCTACTATTTTAATTCTCTTATTATTATTTTTTCTCATTTTAGTTTTCTGGTTTCAGGATGGAGGATACGGAAGCAATTTCATCTTCTCTATTTGATGAAAAAAGTTGCTTTCGTATTTATGCATATAACTAATTTTCTGTTATATACCTAGGGGGGATAATATGGGATACTAAGGGAGGTACCCAAGGTAATAATGTAATAATGAGATGGGCCATAGTAATAAATAAGGTGGTTAACCCATATCATGTAATGAACCACAAGTAGTTAGTAATAATGTAATGATCCCATGGTATTAGTTTGATGGTATGAGGGAACCATGGTAATGACCCATGGTATTGTATGTATGAGGCCTATATAGAGGCTAGAGACTCCACATGGAGAGAGGTCAAGGAATAATGTCAAGGATTATTGTATGAATGGGCATATAGCTTGTGGAGTGTTTCTCCTTCCTTAAGGAGTGAATGTACAGTGTTGCCCTACCTTAAGGGTTTCGAGATCAATAAAGAAGTATTTCTATCTATTTCTATCTTGTTATTTCTGGGTATGTTTGTATTATCATATATTTTTGGATCAAATCTATAACAAGTGGTATCAGAGCACTTTCTTGGGTAAAAAGTGGTTTTTTTTTTTTTTTTTTTTTTTTTTTTTTTTTAATTTTTGCAGGATTTCGGGGGCGGTGATTTTGTAGATCATATATATACATTTTGGTGCAAAATATGCAAAATCTAATTGCAGATATGGATTCTATGTGAAAAAATACATGATTTAAAAAAAAAACGGTCGAATCGGAGTCCGGATGAAGGAGATATTGCTGATCTAAAAATCAGTGGTGTTGTAGACAATTTTTCAGGGTAGCGAGTTTGCGGCACAGATTTGGATGTCCTAGTGCAAGATCCACAAAATCAAATTGTAGATCTGAATTCTTTGTGAAACAATACCCGATTTCAAAAGAAACATCAGTTGAATCGGAGTCCGGATGAGGGAGATATCGCTGATTTAAAATTAGCTCTTTTTTCAGAATTTTTGGGTGACCACGGGAGAGTTGTAGTGTAGATCTAAAGTTCTAGTGCCCAGATCAAGATCTCTATCACATGGGTAGATGTAGAATGGTTTTTCCATTTCAAAAAATAGGTCATAGCAGGGATTCTGAACAATATTGATGGAATTGTGACCATTTCAAATTTTCGCCAATTTTTTTGTGATGGCGGGCCTAGGTCAGAATTTGAGGGACTTGTGTAAATTTGATGGCTCTCATCCAACCAAATGGTTAGCACAAATGGAGAAATGTTTTAGATTGAATTACATCATGGACGATAAGACTCAGTTGAGTGTGGGAAAAATGTACTTGAACAATGAAAGACGGCAATGGTGGCAATGGCATCAACGTTGCTATCGAAGGCCCTTGACTTGGGACACATTCACAAAAGCTCTTATGGACCACTTTGACCGTAAAACTAATCTTGTGGATAAGCTCATACAGACAGACACACAGCCTAACAAAGATTTTATTTTTACAGGAAAGAAGGAAACCAATGAACCTAAAGGGTTATTTTCTGTTGGTATCTCCTTATTACAGGTTCATGGATTGATTAAAAAAGAGAAGATCATTATTTCCATAAATCCTAGTTGCAAGCATAATTTCATCAATGTTAATTTCGCAAAAAAATTGCAAATTCCAGCAAAACACATTGAAAACACACAAGTGGATAATGAGGATGTTCTAGTGTATAAGGATTTGAAGATTGCTATGGATAAGTATGTGTTGCATGGTGATTTTTATACTTCAGAGATGGATAATATAGATGTTGTTTTGGGATATCCTTGGATGGAATCTGTGGGTACTATCAATATTAATGTGCAGAAGAAATTCCTGAAGCTCTAGTATAAAAAGAAGAAAATTACATTATAGGATATTTCCATAAATAAACAGGTAGAGTCCATGGAGGTTGATGCAGAAGATGTTCCAGGGACTGACATATCAGATGATGAGCAATTGATTGTCAACAATCAAACAAAAATAGAGGGTGAAGACGAAAAGGTAACAGGGGTTGACACATCTGATGAGGGTTCAATGGTTGAAGTAATATTAGAAGATAAGACACCACAGCAGGCACCACAACATGCACCAGATAACAGTCAGGTTCCAGTAAGGGGTGAATTAAAGAAAAAGATACCATGAGTTAAAACTTCAACATATCATCACCCACATCACCCCGCAAGGCAACAACCATCAAGATGGCAACCAATTAGACACAAGGACAACAACCTCCACAGGATAGATAGAGAGGAGTGAAGATCCACCTACTACACATCAACACAGAAGAGCTGCCACGGTCAACTTCCATCTAAAGCAAGCGAGGCACCAATGAGATCGAGGGTTCACCTTTCTCTTGGATGGCTAGATGCACATGCATGGTACCAGTGGACTACTCTTTTGAGTAGATCTTATTATTTGTGTTCTTCCCATGTTTCAGGGACGAAACATGCTAAGGGGGGTGGAATGTTATATACCTGGGGGGGATAATATGGGGTATCAAGGGAGGTACCCAAGGTAATAATGTAATAATGGGATGGGCCATAGTCATAAATAAGGTGGTTAACCCATATCATGTAATGGACCACAAGTAGTTAGTAATAATGTAATGGGCGCATGGTATTAGTTTGATGGTATGAGGGAACCATGGTAATGACCCATGGTATTGTATGTATGAGGCCTATATAGAAGCTAGAGACTCCACATGGAGAGAGGTCAAGGAATAATATCAAGGATTATTGTATGAACAGGCATATGGCTTGTGAAGTGTTTCTCCTTCCTTAAGGAGTGAATGTATGGTGTTTCCCTACATTAAGGGTTTTAAGATCAATAAAGAAGTATTTCTATCTATTTCTATCTTTTTATTTATGGGTATGTTTGTATTATCATATATTTTTGGATCAGATCTATAACAAGTGGTATTAGAGCTATAACATTTTCCTGGAAGGTTGTCAATGATGGTCATTTGCACCTGCCGAGGGTTGGAAGAAATTGCTCTGCAACACTATTCTGAGCATCAAACTTCAAGCTAATGGACAACCTTACCTATAATAGAACCATGTTCCTTACTAGGCTTATGCTTTCTGAATGATTTTGAAATAGCTCTTTTTGCAAATTTAAGCCCTCGCTATCTTTAGTTCAGTACCTGTAATGTAATGAAGAGTCCACTGGATTTAATTCTACAATTTTCAGGGTAGTTTGGGACTCACCCTATGATCCAAAATAGATGATGTGGTTCAAGTCTACACAAGCTTCTTGTGTTCAATAGCATAGGTAAGGGTTTTCTTTATTTGTTTAAATTTCTCCCATTTGGTTTATGAACGAAAGGAATCTAACCAATGTAATTTCCACTTGCAGGCTGAGTGACTACATAGCCGCAGACCTTACAAGCGAAGGAGGAAAACTTGCCAAATTTCCAACCCCCGTCACTTTAGGTTGGTTTCTGAACCTATTTTGAAAAAAAAACTTGCTTTGTTTTCTTTTCCGGGCCTATTGGAGTTTTCTAAGCTCGAATAGGGTTTTCTTCTGTGTTAATCATTATGGGTTCTTTTTCTTTGCATGCTAAGTTTCTAGTACTGTAGTGCTGAAAGCTTTGAAGGAAATGGCCACGACCTTCCTCCATCAGAGTCTTTTTTTCTTTGTTCTTCTTGTCATTACACTTAATGAGTGACACATGTCCACTCTGGACTCCTCAAAGCTTCCCTTGTTAATAGTATATATATCTGTGTCAGTTATAATGTTTGATATCAATGGCAGTGAAGGAAATGAGAGAAGCTCCTACCAGTTCATCCACTAAATCTAATTACAAGATTGATGATGTCTAGGAGTTGGTAAAATGTCACCCTCAAAATCTGATTACAAGATTGCTGATGTCTAGGAGTTGGTAAAATGTCACCCTCAAGTTGTTTCAGAGAGATAAATCAAACCCAAAGAAGAGATCATGGTATCTACAACAGTATTGGCAATTTCATTTGAATTTCATATGCTTGTCATCGACATGTACAAACTTTTCTTATGCCAAGGCCCCTCTAGGGAGTATGAGATGGCCAGGTTGTTCACTACTTTCAACTGGGGCTTCTTTCAAGTAATTAGGGCATTACTAAAGACAAGAAGAGGAGGCCAGAGAGCTTTTATAGTGACTCTATATTGGTTGTTCTGATCATTACTTCTGTTGTTGTGTTGGCCTCAGTTGGATTTGGCTTTATTGCTAGTATCTCAAATCCTTTAAAGTCACTTCATAAGGGGAAAAAATGATATAATGAACTAGAGTTCAAATAAATGGAACACGTTATAATATTGTTTGCTTGTTGCAAGTGGGTTTCTCTTCTCCAACAGAGTCTAGGATCATAGAGGATCTTTACCTCACCTTATCTCAGGTGTGTTGACAACATTAATAGAAAAAATTTAAGGAATGAAATGTTTTAGAAAACTATAAATGGTTGAATGTTTCATTGTACAAATAAGAGTAAGAAGAGGTGTAGACATTTTAAGGAATGAAATATTTTAGAAAACTATAGATGGTTGACTGTTTTATTGTACCAAGAAGAGTAAGCAAGGGTTCATCTATAGCATAGGAGGGAAGCTATTGGTTTAATCATTGTATGTTTTCCTGGTGTAATGATTAGCCAATCTTAATCAAGAAGTTAGAACTTAAAAAATAAAAGTGAAAATGTGTGCTTCATAAATTTAGGTTACAAATCTAGAGCTACGATGAATTTATGCTATTCCTTAAAAGCTTCACTCATTTATGAAAAACATTGAGTTGTGTTTATAACTAACTATCTTTAGTGAAATTTTAGACTAAAGATTGAAAATAGTTTGTTTGATATTGTTATTGACCTGAATGACCTGTAATTTAGTTACACATCACAATTCTTGTTAATTCTAGTATAAAGAAGATTTACATGGCTATCATAGCATTTAGAATTCATTTGACAAAAATATGCAAGCTTGTGACTCTCAATGTAGTCCTCATTAATTATAGTATAAAGACTATTTACGTGACTATCATAGCATTTACAATTCCTTTTGATAATAGTATGCAAAAATGAACTCATACCTTCAACATTGTATTTATTAAAAACATGGGATATTATGCAGTACTCTACATTTGGTTCTCTTCTAACAATTGGTGCCATGATGGGTTAAATAATGAGTGGCTATATTGCAGATTACCTTGGTCGAGAAGGGGTAAGAAAAAATTCTAACAGACAGAGGTAAGGTACTTTCCAGTTACATTGGCAGATGTCTGCACTTAAAAGAAAAGTTACCCAATTTTTTATCTCAACAACCATTTTCTTTTAATGGGAATGTAAGCCTTGATTCGTATTGGATGGGCCATGTTGGTTTCAATGTAATTGAAAAGAATTGAGGCATAATTCACCATCTTTGGTTTCATTTTAATTCAAAGGGAACTAAGGAATAATTCAACAACTTTGGTTTTGTTGTAATTCAAGGGAACTTGGGCATAATTCAGCAGCTCAAGTTTCAGAATATGGCAATCCTATACATGGAGAAATCAGGGGAAGTGAGTGAACTCGAATCAAATAACATCGAGGCATGTCTACTATAGGGGATTATTGAAGACAAGGAGAGGAGGCCAGAGAGTTGCCATAGCGTCTCGATATTGGTTGTTCTGATTAGTACTTTTGTTGTTGTGTTGGGTTCAGTTGGATTTGGCTTTAGTTTCAGTATCTCAAATCCTTTAAAGTCACTTCATAAGGGGAAAAATGATAATGAGCTAGAGTTCAAATAAATGGAACAATTTATAATCTTGTAGGCTTGTTGCGGGTGGGTTTCTCTTCTCCAACACAGTCTGGGATCATAGAGGATATTTACCTCACCTTATCTCAGGTGTGCTGACGACATTAATAGAAAAATTTTAAGGAATGAAATGTTTTAGAAAACTATAAATTGTTGAATGTTTTATTCTACAAATAAGAGTAAGTAAAGGTGTAGATATTTTAAGGAATGAAATGTTTTAGAAAAGTGTAAATGGTTGACTGTTTTATTGTACCAAGAAGAGTAAGCAAGGGTGCTTCTGCAGCATAGGTGGGGAGCTATCGATTTACTCATTGTATGTTATTGTTTTCTTGCTGTAATGATTAGCCAATCTTAATCAAGAAGTTAGAATTTAAAAAATAAAGGTGAAAATTTGTGCTTCATAAATTTAGGTTACAAATCTAGAGGTATGATGAATTTATGCTATTCCTTAAAATATTTAATGGTTTATGGAAAACATTGAGTTGTGTTTATCCACACTAAAGATTGAAAATAGTTTGTCTGATATTGGTATTGACCTGAATGATCTGTGACTTGATTACTCATCACAATTCTCTTTAATTCTAGTATAAAAAAGATGAACATGGCTATCACGACATTTAGAATTATTTTGAAAGCATTATGCAAGCCTATGAGTCTTAGTTCAATCCTCATTAATTATAGTTTAAAGACTATTTAGATGAATATCATAGAATTTACAGTTACTTTTGATAATAGTATGCAAGAATGAACTCAAACCTTAAGCATTGTATTTATTTAAAACATGGGATATTATGCAGTACTCTACACTTGGTTCTCTACTAACAATTGGTGCCATGATAAGTGCAATAATTAGTGGCTATATTGGAGACTACCTTGGTCAAAACGGGGCAAGAAAAATTTTCAACAGAGAGAGGTACGGTGCTTTCTAGTTATAGTGGCAGATGTCTGCATTTAAAAAAACAAGTTACCCAATTTTTTATTTATTTTTTATTTTATTTTTTTAATTTAATTTAATTTTATTTTATCTCAACAAGCATTATAAATAAACTAGCATGGGTGCTTTTTAATCTTCTTTAAAAGATCAGAGGTTAACAGATGAGAATTTATGCTAATGACTTCAATCGTGAGGAAATATTTGCTTCTGAAAAATACAATATATGTTATTATTAGGACTTGACGTGGGATTTATTAAAGCCTGAACACAAGGTCATATTCTTCTAGATAATGCAATATTATCTTGTGGATATTGTCTAATGTGGATTCATCAATACAAACTTCTATGTATCTGAATGTAGGCTTTGAGAGTGTGCTCAGTATTTTGCATTGCCGGGTGGCTTTCCATAACTTTTGCAAAGATATGAACAACAACTTGATTAATTGTAGATAAAATTTCTTCATAATTCTGAAAAAATGTAAATGTTCGATTTGATTTTTTTCACAAAATATTTTAACTCTTCTGTAGGATCCTCTACCATTGGATATTGGAAACTGTTAGTTGGATATGGAATTGGGCTACTTCTTATACTGATTCTTTGGTTTGTTGTGGGTTCCTATGTTTGGATATCATACTTTTCCTTAAGTTACAAAAGTTTCATTTCAGACTCTAAAGTTATGCAGTCTCTAGAAGCTAGACATTTCATCCCTTAAGCTTGGCCTCCCTTCATATGAAAATGGTTTGTGAGTTGTCTGAATTGTAGAGGATGGCGAAGGATGGTTGGGTCATTGGCTTGAAAGCATGGAAAGAAGTGGAAGAATCAACTTCTTTGCAATGAAATCAAAGCATTACGATCAACTGGGAGAAGGAGCAATGGAGCCTCACATTTAATATTTCCCAATAATACAAACCAAATTTAAAATACTTCAAGAAAACAAAAATGAAAATTATGACTACCTTTAAATACACCATAATATGTTTCAAAGAGATCATTCCATAACATGTTCGATTATTAGTGAGCTCAATAAAACAATAAATGGAATCCAATTATGGTTGAGCCAAGGTATAATATGTTATACTATTTACTACAACAACACATGGAAATGTCACTTGTATGAAGAATGTTCATGCTAGTAAAACATAATGATTTGCATTCCTTTAAATGGATTTGATACACATAATCAAAAGCAATCAACATCAAATTCAACATGAAGTTGATTGATCTCCATTAAACTGATCTAGTGACATAGTGACAGTCAAAAGCAACCAACATCAAAGCCAACAGAAATTTGATTGATGTCAAGCATAAAAGTTACATCCCATGACCATTTTCCTAAGAGAATGAACATGGTGAGGATCCTGCAAATAATGTCAACATCTTTATGATAGACCTTGGGCTAGTATACTACTTTTGAAGTGAAGAAAATGTGCCCAAATAATATTTTCAACTTATATTTTCACCAACAAAGCTTCACCCCAGTGAACTGGGAACAGTTTGCTTTAACCACATTGAAACATATATTTAGGGCAAACTGGTTACAAAAATATCAAGATATATACAATAATGGCCAACCTTTTGAGACACACACATCTAGATTTGTCAAAACTTGGCACATTCATACTCTACTTCTGATTATCTAGTTTCCTTTGAAGATATATGGCAACACCCCCTAATATATCAGGAAACTTCTTTGCAAGTAGTCGTCCTCCATAAGTGCTTGCTCAGGATTCATCAGAACATTTGAAACTTGACCTGTTTGAGGTTTCTACAATTGGAGAATGGGGATAATGAGCAATGCTTAGTCCAAGGCTAATAATGTCTGATTTAGGAGGTTCAAATTTGCGACATTGCATCAAAGCTAATTATAATTGCAATTCTGAAAAGTCAATTTGATAACTAACTAGAGTAATGGTTTGTGAGTTGTCTGAATTGTAGATGATGGCAAAGGATGGTTGGGTCATTGGCTTCAAAGCATGGAAAGAAGTGGAAGAAGCAACTGCTTTTCAAGGAAATCAAAGCATTGCGAGTCAATTGGGAGAAGGAGCAATGGAGCCTCTTCCTCAATCAATGTCCTTAACTAGCCAAGAATTTGAGAAATCCACAATTGTTGCCTCCTTTGGATCTTTTTTGAGATAATTTTGAAATCAAGGGTTTTTCTTTGAGGGTTTTTGAGTTAACTAGTTGGTCACCTTTTGAACTTTCAAACCATTTAATAAAGGGTTGTTTCAGTAAATGGAGAACCAAAAGGCAACGATTCAGAGAGCAACATAGTATTAATGTAGGGTCATGCAAGTTACAAAATCAAAATTTCCTAGCCCGAGAGAGATTCCCGTGGGCAAAAGTGGATTCATCTCCATGGTAGCCTGTTCAGATTTTGGACAAGGGAACTGTAAGTGTAGGTTGCACTTTTGACGATCGAATTAAGGGTGGAGTTCTAGATCGCTTTTATGTGAGTTGCATTCATGCTTTGGTGGATCTATTCTTTTCTTAGGCTCCTAATAATCTCTAGTGAGTGAATTTCGACATATAGAATGACCTAAAGTCAAACTTAAATATCAGAGCTTTGTTCTGAATCATAAGTTGTTTGAATTTTATGAGATTTATATGTAATATTAATTCAATAATTAATAAAAGTTAGTGTTAGGTACTTTAAATTAGGTTTATACAATGTTAGAATTTCATTTCTGCTACATCTCTCCATCTCATTTACATTTGCCCATTCCCATGTCATGATTGTTCCTCAATTTATGCCTTACAGTGTTTCCTTTGCAAAATTTGGTGCAAATGCTAGTTTTATTTTTATTGCACCGAGGGGCGCTTTACAACCCAGTATAGGGTTGATGTTAAGCTTAAATGTTTAACATTTAACATTTAGCAAGTTTAATCTAATGTCAATGTCATCCCTAATTAAAATTTAAAACTCTCTAGACTAATATGGCAAAGACGTTGTAATTTTTAACATTTTGACATAGCCAAATTAGGTAGAAACAAAATAAAATTAAAATTTAATGAACATAATGAAACTAAAAAAATAATGATCATAATTATTAATAAAAAAAATTTACTCATAAATACTTAAAAATAAATAATAAAACAAGAAATATATACAAAAATAAAATGGATAAAAGGTAAAATTATTTAAATAAAATAAATAGTCATTTTACCCCTCTGCACATTTTGACATACGATTTTTCACAACCTATCGTTTCTCCCATGATATTCTTCTCTAATCTAGCCTATAAAATTAAAATTAAAAATTATTTAATTAAAATAAAATAGTCAATTTATTGTTATGTAAATATTTTAACTCACCTTTTTTCACAACCCATGGTTTTTTCTCATGATATTCTTCCGTAATGTAGCCTATTTGAAGGCATAAAATTCAAATGAATTTTCCACAAGTAAAAATAACCAATTGTCAATTTGTAGCGCGAAATTTAAACCTTTTTGTGTGAGAGCTATATATAGACACAAAATTCCCAAAGTGATCCAAAGATTATTAATAAAACAAGAAATAAACCAAAAATAATAACATAAAAGTAAAATGAATAAAAAAGTAAAATTATTTAACTATCTTAAATTAGCCAATTTACCCTAGAAAACATTTTGACTCACGGTTTTCACAACCGGTGGTTTTTTTCCCATGGTATTCTTCTCTAATCTAGCTTATAAAATTAAAAAATGAAATTATATAATTAAAATAAAATAGTCAATTTACCATTATTCACAACCTATGGTTTTTTCCCATGGTATTCTTCTATAATGTAGCCTATTTAAAGGCATACAATTGAAATGAATTTTCCACACATAAAAATAACCAATTGCCAATTTGTTGTGCCAAATTTAAATATTTTTGTGTGAGAGATATATATAGACACAAAAAATTCGCAAAATGATTCACAGGATCAATAATAAAACAAAAAATTATATATATATAGAGCCCTGTTTACCCTATGAAACATTTTGACTCAATGTTTTCACAACGAATGATTTTGTCCATGAGAACCTTGAGTTGTCAATCTAGCAGGTGGCTATTATTAGTAAAGGTTGACGACATAACATTCAAATGAATTTTCCACACTTAAAAATAACTAATTGTCAATTTGTTGAGCCAAATTTGAATCTTTTTGTGTGAGAGCTATTTATAAACTTAAAAAATTCACAAAATGATTCAAGGATTAGAACCTTGAGTTGTCAATCTAACAAGTGGCTATTATTAGTAAAGGTAAGTCTTCCCTCATTTTAACCCAAAACCTATCCAGTGCCTAGAAGGATCAAATCTTTGGAGATGCAAACATTTCCTCAAGATTTGCACTCAAAAATAGAGGTTTTCACCTCTAGACATTTGATCCCTCTTGGCGCTTGAGAGATATGTGATTAAGATAGATTTACACTAGTTTTTATGTAATTTGATCAAGTTAAAATGTTGAATTGGACATTACAACATCTCTTCCAAACTTAGTTGAGCATGCCTCTTCATGAAAAAAATTAGCCTATGATATTTTGATCAACATTTATTTCTTTTATTTAGATAAATATTTTTTACAATGAGAAAAGTAAATACAAAATATTGTTCATCATATGGTGACTCAGCAACAAGTTTAAAATTTCATTTTTTATTTTCAAGATGTATTTTGTAACTATATAAAATTAAACCACATTTTTAAATATTATTTGAATTTAATTATATTATTTGTATATTTTTTTAATGATTTTTTTTTAATTATATTTTATGTGGCAGTAATGTTTTAAAGTATTTGAATATTAATAACTTTTATTTTTATTAACTATTTAATTATAATTAGGATTATTTATGTGTTAAATGAAAATATAAATTTGATTTTTTTAAATAAAAAAAAAAAAAAAAAAAAAAATAAAAAAATAAAAAAAAATTGTTATAAATTTGATGTTATGTAAATTTGATCTTTTATAGAAAAGTCAAGGTTGTTAAATTAAGAGTGGTGATTTCAGGAATTAGTATTGGTAGCATGTGGTATTAAGCTCATGGTATTACATGTGGTTAAATTTTTTAAAAGGCTTAACTACTTTTGAGCTAAAACTTAATCTTCTATCCTCACTCCTAAAAGTATTTAGTATATATTATGTGTAGATTAAGTCCATACCATCCACTTAATAATTATTCATAATTAAATTAAAATTTTGGAAGTCTTATTTCAAAAGAAACACATTTATCATTAAAAAAATCATTTTTTAATTAATTTGACTCGGGCTAAGCAATTCCTAGTTGACTACACAAGGAAATGTATGTGAGATCTATTTGTAATAGTTCATGATTTAACTCTTTCCTTTACAAGGCATTCGACCCTTAAGTTTGTGAACTTACTAAACTATAGAGTATGAGTAGGGTGTTCTTGGTTTTACATTGATTTATAATTCTTTATGGTTAATTGATATATTCTTCATCATTTGGATTTATATGTGATGGAATTTTATAAGGACTTGGTGCTTACAACATTAATATGTTACCACCAAACAACTGGTCATGAAATGAAATGAAATTTTAACATCCATGAGACTAGATATAGTATATGGGACCACTAGATTCCATGCTTTTTTCCTTTTGCAATTCAATCATCTTATTATTAAAATTAATGATGAGCTAACCCAACCTTCTAATAGTCCCCTCACTAAAAATACAATGCCAAGGAACTGATGTTAACATATCATTATAATTGTCTCTGATGTCTCTAAAAGCATCACGTTACAAAACAAAACATTTTTCTGATTCCACTACACCAGAAGTGCAAAAAGTACACACCCATCCTTCCCAAACTTCTTTGGGTCTTTTCCAATGACCTGTTTCTCTTAGCTTTATATCCAATGTGCTACATAGATTCTTTGAACCCTCTCGAAAATCTAGTTGTCCAACCTCAGACACAAGGTACTTGTGCTACCATCTGTGCTCCACGTGTTAATGATCTAATAGTTGAGTTTCTAGGGTTGGAATCAAAGGGTTTTGAAGGAAGGAGGAGTTAACACGGTAACTACCTCACTCTCCCCTTGGCACAACCTCAATCCATTTCCAATTTTGGCATGTTGGAAACTTAGTTGTGCAATTCAATTGTTCCTCTATGTCAATTGTAGCCACATATCGATTCTTAGTAAGGAATTCCAAAAAATTATTGCCAAAGATGCCTAACAATGATACTATCATGCCTGATATTAACCAATTTCTATAGTTTGCTACTTTGACACACTAAACTTGGTTAAGTGCTTTTACATAGGGGGTTTTTCCTGTTGGGAACGTTTCTTTGGATGGTGAACATAGATATAGGTCTTAATCACTAGGTCAAACATTACGGTAAGGTTATTTCTCTGACTTGATTTATTTCCAGCCTCTTTCCATTCTACACACATGGTATCATAGAGAAGTAGCTAAATAATATTTTCTACCAAGTTTGTAATTTCCTGTGGAAAATTTTGTCAGACTCCTAAAACTTAAGTTCATTCAAGGTTAACCTACAGTAGATTTCCTAGATGGTCTCAGAGAGATAGATCTAGTAGGAAAATTTCTACAAACTTCAGTTTGAGGATGCAGGGTAAGGAAAGATGAATCCTTCATTCATGCAATATTGCTTCCTTATGCACGATGCTTTCCAAATTCTGCAACACTTAAAAAGCACTCGGGGGGGGGAATTTGGGTGTTATGTGTACTGTTCATCAGATCGTCTACTATTTGAATTCTTTTCTAATTATCTTTTCTCATTTTAGTTTTCTGGTTTTGGGATGGAGGATACGAAAGCGGTTGCGCCTTCTGTATTTGATGAACAAAGTTGCTTTGGTCTTTATGCATATAACTAATTTTCTTGGAAGGTTTTCAATGATGGTCATTTTCACTTGCCGAGGGTTGGAGGAAATTGCTCTGCAACACCGTTCTGAGCATCAAACTTCAAGCTAATGGAAAACCTTACCTGTATCAGAACCATGTTCCTTACTGGACTTATGCTCGCTGAATGATTTTGAAATAGCTCTTTTTGCAGATTTAAACCCTTGTTGTCTTCAGTTCAGTACCTGTAATGTAACGAGGAGTCCACCAAATTCAATTCTACAATTTTTAGGGTAGTTTGGGATTCATCCTATGATCCAAAATGGATGATGTGGTTAAAGTCTACTCAGGCTTCTTGTGTTCAA
Organism: Pinus taeda; assembly: GCA_000404065.3. NCBI lineage: Eukaryota > Viridiplantae > Streptophyta > Pinopsida > Pinales > Pinaceae > Pinus > Pinus taeda. Next base: position 40,670 of record APFE031393972.1, on the reverse strand, counting down.
CACCATAGGTAAGGGTTTCCTTTCTTTGTTTCAATTTCTCCCAGTTGGTTTATGAAAAAAAGGAATCTAACCAATGTAATTTTTGCTTGTAGGTTGAGCGACTGCATAGCTGCAAACCTTACTAGTGAAGGAGGAAAACTTGCTAAATTTCCAACCCCCGTCACTCTAGGTTGGTTTCTGAACCTATTTTGAAAAAAAAACTTGCTTTGTTTGCCCTTCTGGGCCTATTGGAGTTTGATAAGCTCGAATAGGGTTTTCTTCTGTGTTAATAATTATGGGTTCTTTTTCTTTGCATGTTAAGTTTTTCGTACTGCAATGTTGAGGGATTTGAAGGAAATGGCCACAACCTTCTTCCATATAAGTCTATTTTTCTTTGTTCTTCTTGTCATTACACTTAATGAGTGACACATGTCCACTCTAGATTCCTCAAAGCTTCCCTCATTAACAGTATATATATCTATGTCAGTTATAGTGTTTGATATCAATGGTAGAGAAGGAAATGAGAGAAGTTGTTGCCAATTCATCCACTAAATCTAATTACAAGATTGATGATGTCCGGGAGTTGGTAAAATGTCACCCTCAAAATCTGATTACAAGATTGTTGATGTCCAAGAGTTGGTAAAATGTTACCCTCAAACTATTTCAGAGAGATAAATCAGACTCAAAGAAGAGATCATGGGATCTACAACAGTACTGGAAATTTCCTCTGAATTGCATATGCCTGTCATCGACATGGCCAAATGTTTCTTATGCCAAGGCCCCTTTAGGGAGTATGATATGGCTAAGTTGTTCGCTACTTGCAAATATTGGGGCTTCTTTCAGGTAATTAGGGCATTACTGAAGACAAGGAGAGGAGGAAAGAGAGCTTTTATAGCAGCTCGATATTGGTTGTTCTGATTAATACTTCTTTTATTGTGTTGGGTTCAGTTGGATTCGACTTTATTGCCAGTATCTCAAATGATTTATAGTCACTTCATAAGGGGAAAAAATTATATAATGAACTAGAGTTCAAATAAATGGAGCATGTTATAATCTTGTTTGCTTGTTTCAAGTGGGTTTCTCTTCTCCAACAAAGTCTGGGATCATAGAGGATCTTTACCTCACCTTATCTCAGGTGTACTGACAACGTTAATAGAAACATTTTAAGGAATGAAATGTTTCAAAAAACTATAAATGGTTGAATATTTTATTGTACAAATAAGAGTAAGAAGAGGTGTATACATTTTAAGGAATGAAATTTTTTAGAAAACTATAGATGGTTGATTGTTTTATTGTACCAAGAAGAGTAAGAAAGGGTTCTTATGTAGCATAGGTGGAAAGCTATCGGTTTACTCATTGTATGTTTTCCTGGTGTAATGATTAGCCAATCTTAATTAAGAAGTTAGCATTTAAAAAATAAAAGTGAAAATGTGTGCTTCATAAATTTAGGTTACAAATCTAGAGCTACGATGAATTTATGCTATTCCTTAACAGCTTCACTGGTTTATGAAAAACATTGTTTGTGTTTATAACTAACTATCTTTAGTGAAATTTTAGACTAAAGATTGAAAATAATTTGTTTGATATTGGTATTGACCTGAATGATCTGTGATTTAATTACACATCACAATTCTTGTTAATTCTAGTATAAACAAGATGTACATGCGTATCATAGCATTTAGAATTCATTTGACAGCAATATGCAAGATTGTGACTCTCAATGTAGTCCTCATTAATTATAGTATAAAGACTATTTACATGACTATCATAGCATTTACAATTCCTTTTGATAATAGTATGCAAGAACAAACTCAAACCTTCAACATTGTATTTATTAAAAACATGGGATATTATGCAGTACTCTACATTTGTTTCTCTTCTAACAATTGGTGCCATGATGGGTGAAATAATGAGTGGCTATATTGCAGACTACCTTAGTCGATAAGGGGTAAGAAAATTTTTTAACAGAGAGAGGTAAGGTACTTTCTAGTTACAGTGGCAAATGTCTACACTTAAAAGAAAAGTTACCCAATTTTTTTTTTATCTCAACAACCATTTTCTTTTAATGGGAATGTAGGCCTTGATTTGTATTGGATGGGCCATGTTGGTTTCATTGTAATTCAAGAGAATTGAGGCATAATTCATCAACTTTGGATTCATTTTAATTTAAGGGAACCAAGGCATAATTCAATAACTTAGGTTTCATTGTAATTCAAGGGAACTCGGGCATAATTCAATAGCTCAAGTTTCAGAATATGGCAATTCTATACATGGAGAGATCAAGGAAAGTGAGTGAACTCAAATCCAATAGCATCAAGGCATATATGTTGCAAGGGATTACTGAAGACAAGGAGAGGAGGCTAGAGAGTTGCCATAGCGGCTCGATATTGGTTGTTTTGATTAGTACTTTTGTTTTTGTGTTGGGTTCAGTTGGATTCGACTTTAGTTTTAGTATCTCAAATCCTTTAAGTCACTTCATAAGGGGAAAAATGATAATGAACTATAATTCAAATAAGTGGAACAAGTTATAATCTTGTAGGCTTGTCGCAGGTGGGTTTCTCTTTTGGGATCATAGAGGATCTTTACCTCACCTTATCTCAGGTGTGTTGACAACATTAATAGAAGACTTTTAAGGAATAAAATGTTTTAGAAAACTATAAATGGTTGAATGTTTTATTATACAAATAAGAGTAAGCAAAGGTGTAGGCATTTTAAGGAATGAAATGTTTTAGAAAACTGTAAATGGTTTATTGTTTTATTGTACCAAGAAAAGTAAGCAAGGGTGTTTTTGCAGCATAGGTGGGGAGCTATCCATTTACTCATTGTATGTTTTCTTATTGTAATGAATAGCTAATATTAATCAAGAAGTTAGAATTTAAAAAATAAAAGTGAAAATTTGTGCTTCATAAATTTAGGTCACAAATCTAGAGGTATGATGAATTTATGTTATTCCTTAAAATCTTCACTAGTTTATGAAAAGCATTGAGTTGTGTTTATAACCAACTATCTTTAGTGAAATTCCAGACTAAATACTGAAAATAGTTTGTTTGATATTGGTATTGACCTAAATGATCTGTGATTTGATTACTCATCACAATTCTTGTTAATTCTAGTATAAGAAAGATGAACATGGCTATCACAGTGTTTAGAATTATTTGGACAACAATATGCAAGCCTATGACTCTCAATGCAGTCCTCATTAATTATAGTATAAAGATTATTTAGATGATCATCATAACATTAACAATTCCTTTTGATAATAGTATGCAAGAATGAACTCAAACCTTAAGCATTGTATTTATTAAAAACATGGGATATTATGTAGTATTCTACACTTAGTTCTCTACTAACAATTGGTGCCATGATGGGTGCAATAATGAGTGGCTACATTGTAGAATACCTTGGTCGAAATGGGGCAAGAAAAAAATTTAAGAGAGAGAGGTAAGGTGCTTTCTAGTTATAGTGGTAGATGTTTGCACTTTAAAAAAAATTTACCCAATTTTTTATTTTTATTTATTTCAACAACCATTATAAATAAACTAGCATGGGTGTTTTTTAATCTTCCTTAAAATATCGGAGGTTAACAGATGGGAATTTATGCTAACGACTTCAATCGTGAGGAAATATTGGCTTCTGAAAAATATAATATATGATATTATTAGGACTTTATGTGAGATTTATAAAAGCATGAACACAAGGTCATATTCTTCTGGATAATGCAATATTATCTTGGGGATACTGTCTAATGTGGATTCATCAATACAAGCTTATATGTATCTAAATGCAGGCTTTGAGAGTGTGCTCAGTATTTTGCATTGTTGGGTGGCTTGCCATAACTTTTGCAAAGGTATGAGCAGCAACTTGATTAATTGTAGAGAAAAAAATCTTCATAATTCTGAAAAAGTGTAAATGTTTGGTTTGATTTTTTTCACAAAATATTTTTAACTCTTCTGTAGGATCCTCTACCATTGGATATTGGAAGACTCTTAGTTGTGTATGGAGTTGGGCTACTTCTTATACTGATTCTCTGGTTTGTTGTGGGTTCCTATGTTTGGATATCATACTTTTCCTTAAGATACAAAAGTTTCATTTGAGACTCTAAAGCTATGCAATCTCTAGAAGCTAGACATTTCATCCCTTAAGCTTGGCCTCTCTTCATAAGAAAATGGTTTGTGAGTTGTTTGAATTGTAGACGATGGCGAAGGATGGTTGGGTCATTGGCTTGAAAGCATGGAAAAAAGTGGAAGAATCAACTTCTTTGCAAGGAAATCAAAGCATTATGAGTCAACTGGGAGAAGGAGCAATGGAGCCTCACATTTAATATATCCCAATAATACAAACCAAATTTAAAAGACTTCAAGAAAACAAAAATGAAAATTATGACTACCTTTAAATACACTATAATATGTTTCAAAGAGATTGTTCCGTAACATGTTCGATTATCAGTGAGCTCAATAAAACAATAAATGGAATCCAATTATGGCTGAGCCAAGGTCTAATATGTTATACTATTTACTACAACAACACATGGAAATGTACACCTGTATGAAGAATGTTCATGCAGGTAAAACATAATGATTTTCATTCGTTTAAATGGATCTGATACACATAATCGAAAGCAATCAACATCAAATTCAACACAAAGTTGGTTGATCTCCATTAAACTGATCTAGTGACATAGTGACAGCCAAAAGCAACTAACATCAAATTCAATAGAAATTTTATTGATCTCTAGCATAAAAGTTACATCCCATGACCATCTTCCTAAGAGAATGAACATGGTGAGGATCCTACAAATAATGTTGGCATGTTTATGATAGACCTTGCGCTAGTATGCTGCTTTTGAAGTGAAGAAACTGTTCCCAAATAAGATTTTCAACTTACATTATTACCAACAAAGCTTCATCCAAGTGAACTGGGAACAGTTTGCTTTAACTACATTGAAACATATATTTAGCGAAAGTTGGTTACAAAAATATTAAGATATATACAATAATGGCCAACCTTTTGAGACACACACATCTAAGATCTGTCAAAACCTAGCACATTCATACTCTGCTTCTAATTATCTAGTTTCCTTTGAAGATATATGGCAATGTCCCCCAATATAATAGGAAAATGCTTTGCAAGTAGTCATCCTCCATAAATGCCCACTCAGGATTCATCAAAACATTTGAAACTTGACCTGTTTGAGGTTTCTACAATTGGAGAATGGGGATATTGAGCAACACTTAGTCCAAGGCTAATAATGTCTAATTTAGGAGGTTCAAATTTGCGACATTGCATTGAAACTAATTATAATTGCAAGTCTGAAAAATCAATCTGATAACTGACTAGAGTAATGGTTTGTGAATTGTCTGATTTGTAGAGGATGGCGAAGGATGGTTGGGTCATTGGCTTCAAAGCATGGAAAGAAGTGGAAGAAGCAACTACTTTGCAAGGAAATCAAAGCATTGGAAGTCGATTGGGAGAAGGAGCAATGGAGCCTCGTCCTCAATCAATGTCCTTAACTAGCTAGGAATTGGAGAATTTCACAATTGTTGCCTCCTTTGAAGCTTTTTTGAGAACATTTTGAAATCAAGGGTTTTTCTTTGAGGGTTTTTGAGTTAACCAGTTGGTCGCCTTTTGAGCTTTCAGACCATTTGATAAAGGGTTGTTTCAGTAAATGGAGAACTAAAAGGCAACAATTCAGAGAGGAACATAGTATTATTGTAGGGTCATGCAAGTTCCAGAATCAAAATTTCCTAGCTCAAGAGAGATTCCTGTGGGCCAAAATGGATTCGTCTCCATGGTAGCCTGTACAGATTGTGGACAAGAGAATTGTAAGTGTAGGTTGCACTTTTGACGACCGAATTAAGGGTGGAGTTCTAGATCGGTTTTATGTGAGTTGCATTCATGCTTTGGTGGACCTATTCTTTTCTTAGGCTCCTAAGAATATATGGTGAGGGAATTTTGACATATAGAATGACCCAAAGTCAAACTTAAATATTAGAGCTTTGCTATGAATTATAAGTTGGTTGGATTTTATGAGATTTATATGTAATATTAATTCAATAATTAATAAAAAGTAGTGTGAGGCACTTTAAATCAGCTTTTGTTTATACAGTGTTAGAATTTCATTTCTTCTACATCTTTGTGTCTCATTTACAATTGCCCATTCCCATGTCGTGATTGTTCCTCAATTTATGCCTTACGGTGTTTCCTTTGCAACATTTGGTACAAATGATAGTTTTATTTTTATTGCACCGAGGGGCGCTTTACAACCCAGTATATGGTTGATTGCAAGCTTAAATGTTTAACATTTAACATTTAACAAGTTTAATCTAATGCCAATGTAAACCCTAATTAAAATTTAAATACTCTCCAGACTAATATGGCAAAGACGTTGTAATTTTTAACATTTTGACTCAGCCAAATTAGGTAGAAACAAAATAAAATTTAATTAACACAGTGAAACTAAAAAAATAATTATCATAATTATTAATAAAACATTTTTGCTCTCTATAAATACATAAAAAAAAAAATTTAAATAAAACAAGAAATAATAATATAAAATAAAAATCGCGATAAAAAGGTCAAATAATTCTAAATAAATGAAATAGTCATTTTACCCCTCTGCAACATTTTGACATAAACGATTTTTACAACCTCATCGTTTCTTCATGATTTCTTATCTAATCTAGCCTATAAAATTAAAAATTAAAAATTAATTAATTAAATAAATCTCACGCATCAAATTTAACTGTTATGTAAATAATATTTTAATCACTGTTGTTCAGAATCCAATGTTTTTTCCCATGGTATCTTCGTAATGTAGCATATTGAAGGCATAAAATTCCAATGAATTTTTCCACCAAGTAAAAATAACCATTGTCCAATTTGTAGTGCCAAATTTAAACCTATTTGTGTGAGAGCTATATATAGACACAAAATTCCCAAAGTGATCCAAACATTATTAATAAAACAAGAAATAAACTAGAAATAATAATATAAAACTAAAATGAATAAAAAAGTAAAATTATTTAACTAGCTTAAATTAGCCAATCTACCCCTATGAAACATTTTGACTCACGGTTTTCACAACCTGTGGTTTTTTCCCATGGTATTCTTCTCTAATCTAGTCTATAAAATAAAAAATTGAAATGAATTTTCCACACATAAAAATAACCAATTGCCAATTTGTTGTGCCAAATTTAAATATTTTTGTGTGAGAGATATATATAGACACAAAAAATTCGCAAAATGATTCACAGGATCAATAATAAAACAAAAAATTATATATATATATCTATATCTATATCAAATCTATATATATACTATTATAATCTATATATATATATATATATATATAATATATTATATTAAATATAATGCCCAATTTACCCCTATGAAACATTTTGACTCACTATTTTCACAACCTATGATTTTTTCCATGATATCCTTTTCTAATCTAACACACGCACACACACACACACACACACACATATATATATGGTATGATGGCTAGAAGTTTCATTCAGAAGACAAAACCATTAATGATCGAGGTTTGGCTGGAAAGAGAGACACAGGGAGGAGGGAGCTCCACTCCCTCCTACGGTAATATGGTAGCAAACAGAGGAAGAGAAGGGAAAAAGAAAATACCTCCACAACCCTTGGAGGTCAAGACAAAAATCACCGAAACTCAGAAGGAGGAAGGCAACAAAACCCATGAAGATCAAGGGACCCATGAAGAAGACTGTTAGGAGGAGAAAGAGGAAGATAGAGGTCAGGGAACAGAGAACAAAGCCAAGATGGGGACCTATAAACCCAAGACCATAACTAAACCTCAGGTTATTCTGAATGATCCAGCTCTGTAGGCACACAAGGATCACATGGAAAACTATGCCATCATATGCAAATTTATGGGAATCTGGCCATCAGAGAAAGCGGTATACACCTGGATGAAATACAACTGGAAACCAAAGGGGGAGTTAAATATACATCTTGGATCCAAAGGTTTTTTTACTGTGGTGTTTACAAACATGGAAGACAGAGACAAAATTTTTGAAGGAGGACCATACTTCTTTGCAGCTGCTGGTCTCTATATGTCACCATGGACGATGAACTTCATGCCAGAATGAGAAACCTTCACTTCGGTGCTAGTATGGATTAGACTATACTCCTTACCTTTAGATTACTGGATGCCAGAGTCTTTAAAAGCTACAGGCAATAAATTAGGTCATTTCTTAAAAATTTCAGAGGCAACTCTATGGGGAAAATATACATCCTATGCCCGTATATGTGTGGAGATGGACATATTAGGAGCCCTGCCAGATGAGGTCATTCTAGAAGTCTATGATGAGGAATGGGTTCAAACAATTGACTATGAACATATCATGTTCAGATGTCACAAATTTCATGAGCATGGGTACCTATCCAGAGGCTGTCCTCTTAATTGAAGGGAGGAAACCCTAAATACCAACAAAGGGAAAGACCAGATAGGTTTCAAAAGTAGAAGGAAAAGGAAAAGGAGGGGGAAGGAAGACACAAAAGAACCCTATTGTGAATGATAACAAAACAAAAAGTTATAATAGTTTTGAGATCTTAGGAGAAAAGGAAGCAGATGGAGGTGATCAAGAGAGTACAAAGAATCAGACAGGAAGGGGGAAAGGAAAAGAGACCATCATGGTTCACTCAGGAATAGAATGAACATACAATGGACCCTCTAAGTACCATGGAAATAGAAAAATACCATGAAATGACTCAAAGTGAAAGTGGTACAGAGGATCAAGACTTACAGGAGATCGTGGAAAGGGAGAACCTAGAGCTGGAAAAGTTTCTACAACAAGGTGAAAACTGGGAGTAAACTCCATCCCTCAGGATGATGTGGACAAGGTCCAACAGATATTCCTTAACAAGTCACAACAAACAACTGTAGGAGTCAAATGATGACATGACAACCAAGAAAGCAAAGGGAGTTCCTCAATAGGATTAATAACAAGAAAACTAACAAAGAATCCACGCAAGAGGAGGGTAAGAAAAAGACAAAAAGAACTACTACTCGAGTGTGGAAAACTCATGATTGACTCTGGAAGGATGAAAGACCTTCCCAGTTACTCCTTTATAACCCCATCTCAATGAAAATCACAACCTGGAACATTAGAGGACTAGGGAGTAGAAGAAAATAGAGGAATCTAGGTAAACGGATCAGAGAGGAAAAACCTGACATAGTATTCATACATCAAACAAAATGCTCAATGGAGAGGATCCGCGAAAAACATAGCAAATGGTTAAATAGATATGAATACCTTGAAGTTAAGGAAAATAAATTTGCTGGTGGCATTCTCACTCTATGGGATCCACAAAAATTTGGTGTGATTGATGTGGAGGCATCCAAACATCACCTTTCTCTGATTTTCCTATCGGTGGGTGACAAACAATGTTACATGATCACCAATGTCTATGGTCCGCAGCTAGTGGAGGACAAACTTCAACTCCTCACAACACTGGAGGATATAAACAAGAGATACCAAACTCTACATTGGATTCTTGGAGGTGATTTTAACATAACAAAATCACTCATGGAGAAGAAAGGAGGAACTAGAACACTCGGTAGAGACTCAGTTGCCTTCTAGAACTTCATCACCAATATGAAATTGGTTGATATTGAAACAAGCAATCGAATCTTCACTTGGAATAACAAAAGAGGGGGCCCTACCCAAGTAACCTCCAAATTGGACAGACTTATTGTTTCAGAGGAACTTCTTCTTAGGGGAAGAAACATTACTACACTCATACTACATTTTGGGGGTTCAGATCACTAGCCTATCCAATTGGAAGCTTCTCTTTTTGGTAAACCAAGAAACACCACCTTTAGGTTTGAGAATGCCTGGCTTACACATTCAGATTTCCTCACAAACATTGAAAAATAGTGGAAGGAAGAGCTACACTTTCAAGGTACAAAGATGTTACTTCTACATTGCAGGCTCAAACACATTAAAGGCAGACTTGGAAAAAAAAGGAATTTGGTAACATCTTCAAAGCTAAAGGAGATGTGGAAAAGAAACTATAGGAAATAAATCGTATTCTTATCACAGAAGGCTATACAGATGAAAGGAAAGAGATGGAAAAGTCACTCCAACAGGAGTGGGACAACATATGTCTTCAAGAGGAAATATTCTGGAGACAAAAATCCAGAGTACAATGGATTAAAGAAGGGGAGAGAAACACCATTTTCTTTAACAGATCCACCATAGCTCACAGAAACAAAAATAGAATTGTGAAACTTACAGATTAGCATGGAATGGAGAGAAACACTCTTGAATAGATGGAGAAGGTTCTACTCCAACATTTTCAGGAAATTTGAGGAAACCTCAGAAGACAGATACTAGTTTACGAAAAGATTTACTCAGTACATTCCTAAATTGGTTACCAGAGAAGATAATTACAATCTCAACAGACCAGTAACAGAGGAAGAAATTGAGGAAGCTGAGAAAGAGATGCAAAATGGGAAAGCACCAGGATTGGATGGCTTTAATGTGGACATTTTCAAATCTTGTTGGAGGATAGAGAAACAGGACATCCTGGAGGTAGTGGAAGACTCTCAAAGATTTAAGACAGTCTTAAAGACGCTCAATCAATCTTTCATAGCCTTAATCCCCAAACAGGAAAAGGCCACCTCTCCAGACAGATTTAGACCTATAGAATTATGCAATGTGATATACAAAATTATATCCAAAGTCATTGCCAACTGTCTCAAACCACTCCTCCCAACCCTAGTGTCAGAGGAGAAAACGAGCTTGTGGAAGGAAGACACATTCTAGATAATATAATTCAAGCACATGAAATGGTTCATTCACTCATTACCAACAAACAGGCAGGAATGATAATGCAGCTGGACATCACAAAGGCCTATGACAAACTTTGCTGGTGGTACATAAGAGCAATATTAAAATCCTATGGCTTTGATTACAATTGGATTAAATGGGTTATGGCACTAGTTACCACTGCTAGCTGTTCAATTCTTCTCAATGGCTCTCCTTCCAAACCCTTCAAGCATTCTAGAGGTCTTAGGAAATTATATCCTCTTTCTCCTTTCCTTTTCATTCTAATTATGGAAGGGTTAGGGAGAGCAATCAGAGCTGCTAAGGAGGAAGGGAGAATTCAGGGTTTGAGACTCACTCAAGGTGGGGACACAGTGACACATCAACAATTTGTGGATGATACTATGCTTCAAGGCACACCCACTGTCAAGGAAGCCAAAGCATTCAAAATGATTATGAGTGGGTTTGCTAGAGTATTAGGCACAAAGGTAAGTCTTACTAAATCAAAGATTTTCTTTTTCAATATTGATATTTCCATACAAAGAAATCTTTCCAGAATTTTGGGCTTTCAAAGGGAGTCACTGCCTGCAAAATACCTCGGAGTTCCTCTCACTGAAAAACAATTTCACAAGGATATCTGTGAGCCTGTTCTTAATAAGCTAAAAGTTAAGATTAGAAAATGAAAAAATAGAGCACTAAATCTAGCAGGGAGACTAATTCTCACTAAGGCTATCCTCCAAAGTATCCCTATCTATATGTTATCTGCCATTCCAGTACCAACTGGTGTAATTACTAATATAAGAAACATTCAGAGAGACTTTCTCTCTGGGAAAGGTGAAGAAAAGAAGAAATGGGCCCTTGTGGCATGGGACAAAGTATGCAAACCTAAGTCCCATGGTGGCTTGGGTCTTCATGACCCAGGAATTCTTAACAGAGTTCTTGGTGCCAAAATCTGGTGGAGATGGCTAAAAGAAATACAAGCCCCCTGGGCAAAACTTTGGAAGCAAAAATATGTCAAAGAATGGTAGGAGAAGAATCTAATCAGAATGATAGGACAAGCAAAAGGTTCTGCAATTTGGAATAGGGCATGGGAGAATAGGGCCCTAGTCCAAAATCACAATTTCCGGGAGATCAGAAATGGAAACCTGGCTTGGTTATGGGAGGATAACTGGCAACAGGAGGACAATCTCCAAAGTGAAGAATTAGCAGACATTCACACCGACACCATCAAAAAAGGATTAAGGTGGGTAAGTGACTATTGGGACCTATCAAGGAATAATGGGAAATGGAGAACATGGAAACTTCCAGATTACAGTGGAATGGGCATGTTGCATACTCAAGCTATAGCCCTTAAAGGTCTTTTAGACAAGAGACAATCTTAAACTCAAACTTGGATGATCAACTAAGATGGGGAAAGAACAAGGTAGGTCTCTTCAACCTTAAGGAAGCCAAAAATATAGATTCAAGGCTTAACCTTCCAAACACTGATAAGACGTGGAAAGAAATATGGGAAAATCCTCATTGGATGAAAGTCAAATTGTTCAAGTGGCTGGTTCAATAGGGTAATATTATGACATGGGATAACCTAAGAAAAAGAGGCTTTGTTGGCCCCTCAAGATATCATTTATGTAGACAACAGGAAGAAACTACAAATCATCTCCTAAATAGATGCACTTTCACTACAATACTTTGGAATTGGGTTGGAGAAGTCTTCGAGCAGACATATAGAAATGTAAATGAAATCATTACTACTTTGAAGAATTGGTGGAATTTTTTTTCGAATAATGAGATCATTAACTACGCCTAGATGCTGACCCCAGGATTCATATTCTGGAATGTCTGGAAGGAGTGAAACAATAGGATTTTCAAGGAGAAATCGAGTCCGATGAGCAACATCCTTAAGCCAATCCTTAAACAATTCAAAGGGACTGTTCATATCCCGGGAGGTGCAACTATTGGCAAACCCATTGGAAAAAGAGAGGCTAGAGTATTGGAGAAGTTAGAGCTCAAGATTCATCCCCCTCAGGGTTCTATGCAAATCAACAAGAATCCCTCTGCAGAAAAGTCTTCATGGCAACCCCCTTCACATGGCTTTTTAAAATTTAACATATATGGGGCCTCAAAAGGGAATCCGAGAGAAGTAGGATATGGAGGGGTCTTGAGGGATGAGGAAGGAAACATACAAGTCATCTTCCACAATTATCTAGGAAAGGCAGCCAACAATATGGCTGAGCTCATGGCGATGGAATTATACCTGGAAACACTACTCAAATACAACATTCACAATGTCATCATTGAGGCTGACTTAGAATTAGTCATTGACTCAGTGAAGAGGATAAATGTTGGTGCTACTCCAGAGAAAATCTCAGAACACTGGCGGCTTCTGCAAGTCTACCAAAGAATTGAAGCACACCTATGAATGCTAAGAACCCTTAGGTTGGTGCATGTTCACATGGAAGCCAACAAAGCTGTGGACTGGTTTGCCAATGAGGGGGTACGAAACAAGCATATCGACTTGTGCTATTGGTGGGAGGAGGTAAAGGATGATAGGTTGAAGGATGGATGCTCATCCAAGGCCCTTGGCGACCGACACCAGTATCAGGTAAAATCAAGAGATAGAATTTTACTCCATGAAAATGATGGATAAGTTCACTTCAGACGACCTTTCAATGGAGATGCACAGTAGGTTATTGAGACAGAAGATAACTGTTCATAGGAGGAATGTTTCCATGGAAGACAAAGACGACAATGAGAGAAATTACTAGGGTCAAAGCTACCCAGAATCTCTGACCCAGGAGAAGTCTTCACGGAAGACAAGCAATACCATTCACAAGGTGATGCATGGAGATGGTTGGATAGTGATTACCGCCTTCATCATTGGTATTTCATGAGCAGTTGTGTGGTTTGTTTTGGTATGTGGCCATCAGATCTGGAGAGGGCAGATAAACGACCACCTTTTGGTATGTAGGTTGGTGGGGTCGACAAAATAAAACCATTAATGGTTTACCACCTTCATCGGGTGCCTTCCAAACCAAAGACGGTTTTAAAGAAAAGCCAATGATTCCACTCAGGAATCAACACATGGCAGAGGACCGATAAACCAAACCACCTTCATCGTGTGGTATTCAATGAGTTTTTTAAGCCGCATGATGTGGAATCTAGCCATTGGATCGAAAGGAACAGATCAACGGTCAATGTTGATCGTGCAACTTTAAGGTTTTTCGTGTGCAGGTGTGTGGTCCAATTTGATCCGTGGTTGTCTGATCTGGAGAGGGAAGATCAACATCCACCTTTTGGTGTGTATGTTGGTGGGGCCGAAAAGATAAACCACTAATGGTTTCCCACCTTCATCGGGCGCCTTCCAAAGCAAAGACAGTTTTAAGGAAAAGCCAGCAATTCCATTCAGGAAGTAACATGTGGTGGAGGACCGAAAAAGCAAACCGCCTTCATCGTGAGGTATTCAGTGGGCTTTTTAGGCCGCGGGATATGGACTCCAGTCATTGGATCAAGAAAAGAAGATCAACAGTCAGCATTGATTGGGAAACTTTAGGGTGTCTTGGTGACCTCACCCCTGCATGGGTAGTTTTTTTACTGTCAGATTGTTTGAAGACTGTTCCTCGGTCGGTTTTGGGGAGCAAACCTTGGATCCACTAGCCCGTTCTTGGTTCCAAGGTAGTCTAAGCTCTATCTTTGCCTGATTTTGGAGATTTTTGTTGGGTACATTGGGTTTTTTTTCACCCGTTTCAGGAAGTTTGTGCCTGAGCATTTGTTGTAACATGTGTAAAATATTTTTTTACCTAAGTTAATAGAAGGACTGTCTCTTGCTTAAGCAATATATATATATATATATATATATATATATTATATATATATATATTATATATATATATATATATATATATATATATAATAAAAAATCAATTAAATACCATTAAGTAAACATTTTGACTCACGATTTTTAACAACTCATAGTTTTTTTCATGGTATTCTTCTGTAATGTAGCATTGTTGAAGGCATAACATTCAAATGAATTTTCTAAAATTAAAATAACCAATTGTCAATTTGTTGAGCCAAATTTGAATCCTTTTGTGTGAGAGCTATTTATAAATACACAAATTCACAAAGTGATTCAAGGATTAGAACCTTGAGTTGTCAATCTAACAAGTGGCTATTATTAGTAAATGTTGAAGGCATAACATTCAAATGAATTTTCGACACTTAAAAATAACCAATTGTCAATTTGTTGAGTCAAATTTGAATCTTTTTGTGTGAGAGATATTTATAAACACAAAAAATTCACAAAGTGATTCAAGGATTAGAACCTTGAGTTGTCAATCTAACAAGTGGCTATTATTAGTAAAGGTAAGTCTTCCCCCATCTTAACTAGGAACCCATCAAGTGCCTAGAAGGATCAAATCTTTGGAGGTGCAAACATTTCTTCAAGATTTACACTCAAAAAAAGAGGTTTTCACCTCAAGAGATTTGATCTCTCTTGGGGCTTGATAGATAAGTGATTAAGATGGATCTACACTGGTTTTTATGTAATTTGATCAGGTTAAAATGTTTAATTGGACATTACAACATCTCTTCCATACTTAGTTAAGCATGCCTCTTCATGAAAAAAATTAGCCCATGATATTTTGATCAACATTTCTTTCTTTTGTTTAGATAAATATTTTTGAAAATGAGAAAAGTAAATACAAAATATTGTTCATCATATCGTGACTCAGCAACAAGTTTAAAATTTCATTATTTTTTTTTAATTTCAAGATGTATTTGATAACTATATTAAATTTAAAACACATTTTAAAATTATATATATATATATATATATATATATATATATATATATATATATATATATAGGAATGAATGAATATGAATAATTATTTATTTGTATATTTTTTAATTTTTTAAATTTTTATTTTTTAATTAATTATTTTATGTTGGTAGTAAAATTGCTTTAAAGTATTTGAAATTATTTAATAAACTTTATTTTATTAACTATTTTTTTAATTATAAATTAGGATTATTCATGTGTAAATTGAAAATATAAATTTGATTTCTTTTTTCTTTATTTTAAAAAAAGTTTTGTTTATAATTTTGATGCTATCTAAATTTGATCTTTTATAAAAAAGTCAAGTTGTTAAATCAAGAGTAGTGATTTGGGGAATTAGTATTGGTAGCATGTGGTATTAAGCTCATGGTATTACATGTGGTTAAATTTTTTAAAAGGCATAACTACCTTTGAGATAAAACTTAATCTTCTATCCTCACTCCTAGAAGTATTTCGTAGATATTATGTGTAGATTAAGTCCATACCATCCACTTAATAATTATTCATAATTAAATTAAAAATTTGGAAGTCTTATTTCAAAAGAAACACCTTTATCATTAAAAAAAATCACTTTTTAATTAATTTGACTTAGGCTAAGCAATTCCTAGTTGAGTATGCAAGGAAATGTATTTTAGATCTATTTGTAATAGTTCATGACTTAGCCCTTTCCTTTACAAGGCATTCACCCCTTAAGTTTGTGAACTTACTAAACTATAGAGTATGAGTAGGGTGTTCTCAGTTTTACATTGATTTATAATTCTTTATGGTTAATTGATATATTCTTCATCTTTTGGATTTATATGTGATGGAATTTTATAAGGACTTGGTGCTTACCACATTAATATGTTACCACCAAACAACTAGTCATGAAATGAAATGAAATTTTAATGTCCATGAGACTAGATATAGTCTATGGGACCACTAGCTTCCCTACTTTTTGCCTTTTGCAATTCAATCATCTTATTATTAAAGTTAATGATGATTTGACCCAACCTTCTAATAGTCCCCTCACTGAAAATACAATGCCAAGGAACTGATGTTAACATATTGTTGTAATTGTCTCTAATGCCTCTAAAAGCATCACATTATAAAACAAAATGTTTTTCTGATTCCACTACACTAGAAGTGTGAAAAGTACACACCCGTCCTTCCCAAACTTCTTTAGGTCTTTTCCAATGACCTGTGTCGCTTAGCTTTATATCCATTGTGCTACATAGATTCTTTGAACCCTCTCAAAAATCCAATTGTCCAACCTCAGACACAAGGTACTTGCGCTACCATCCTTTCTCCATGTGTTAATGATCTAATAGTTGAGTTTCTAGGGTTGGAATCAAAGGGTTCTAACGGAAGGAGGAGTTACCATGGTATCTGCCTCACTCTCCCCTTGGTGCAGCCTCAATCCATTTCCAATTTTGGCATGTTGGAAACTTAGCTTTGCAATTCAATTGTTCCTCAATGTCGATTGTAGCCACATATCAATTCTTAGTAAGGAATTCCCAAAAATTATTGCCAAAGATGCCTAACAATGATACTATCATGCCTGATATTAACCAATTTCTTTAGTTTCCTACTTTGACACACTAAACCTGGTTAAGTGCTTTTACATAGGGGTTTTTTCTTGTTGGGAATGTTTCTTTGGATGGTTAACTTAGATGGAGGTCTTAATCACCAAGTCCAACATTACGGCAAGGTTATTTCTCTAGCCTTATTTATTTCCAACCTCTTTCCATTCTACATACATGGTATCACAGAGAAGTAGCTTACCAAGTTGGTAATTTCCTATGGAAAATTTTGTAGGACTCCAAAACCTTAAGTTCATTGAAGTCAATTATAGGTATTATGCTGACAAACCCTATCTCATTCTTCACATAATTTTTCTTCTTGAAAATTGCAGTTACACCTAACCCTTTTCATCTTTCTACCACAGGTTTGCTCCATTTCCCAGTTTATTATAGCATGCGATCTGAGTTTTCTATTGGATGGTTTATCCTCACATGTCCATCCTTGGTTTAGGAGTTGCATGTCATCTCCTTCGCAACCAACCCTAACTAGGATCTTAGAAATTCTACTCATCTGCTTGGGTTATAATTTGTTGATTTAGTTTGGAATGGTTCTCAAGTATTTTACGACCCCAAGCCTTACAGTTTGATAAACGAAATTTAATTCTTCAAGAGACCGCTTGTGTATTAAAAAAAGAAACTTAAATGTTATATCAAGAATAGGTTAAGCATGACAGTAAGAGTTTGTATATGATAATTTTTTAAAATTTTTAACAGTATTCCAACCGTGACAACAATAACCTTGTCATGTAATTTTCATATATGATTTATTTTCTTAGAGCGGGATAAAACCCTTGGTTAATTTCCGCCTATGCTTCTCATAGGGTTTGGCTTATATTTTCCTTTTCTAAGCTTCCATCTACAAGCTATATGTTATGTATAGAAATATTTCATATAGTACATCCTTATAGAATGTTATGAACACAGGGTAAAATATTGAGTTATCTTTGGTCTAAATTTGTGTTTCAAAAATTTCATATTAACAGATGTTATTATGTAATTTAAATAAGGCTAAAAATATAAGCTTTTGTCATTGTATATCGATAGTTACAGTAGTTGTTGTAATATAACATTATTCATATATATATTCTTGTAGTCCAAATGTTATGAGAGTCTTATTTTGTTATCTAATTTAATACTTGAATCAGTTATTTAATTTTTCATAAAAAGGAATGATTTCCTTATTTATTTATGTTTCCCAATATTCGTCCCATCTTTTCCTGTCATTAATCTGGGATCGATGTCTAGGCTTACAAAATTCTCTATAAGTGACCTTTTCTTCTATATATCTATGTATTTAAAAAAAAAATAGTTTCACGAGAATTTTGTGTTAGGCGAGATAACGGAGCCAGTTCTGTCCTATAAATTCTCTCATTCAAAAATTAATATCAAATGACAGGAGTTGTTCTAGGCTAGATGACCTAGCCAGGTCCATCCTGGGACTGCCCTAATGCACAAACTTTTAGTTTGGTTAGTAGATACAATAGAGTAGAATTTCCTCAATCATCCATAGACCTGTAAGTACTTACTTTACACATAGTTATGATTTACAACTATCCACTACATAAATCATACAAAAACCTCACAAGAGAAAAATAAAAACTTGGAGAAATAATTACACTTATCTTGTTTTTTCTATTCGATTATATTAGCCATCAATAAAATGACAAGGGAAAAGAATACTCCTCCCATCCAACGATACTAGCCACATTATTGTGTCTCCCCTAAGACAGCTTCATCTCCAGAATAGTTTCAGATCAAGAACCTTTCTAGGTTCACCCAAGACCACCTAGTCCCAACCAACTACAGTCTATGGTCTTAGTCTAAGCACTTAGGCCTTAAACAATGTTCCACTAGCCAACCAGCTCAAGAAATTAGCACCCTCGCAATGTCCTACCAGAGAGTTTAGTCTTACCGTCTCTCCTCCTCAAGGTTTCCTCATGTTATCCTTCCTCCCTCTTTAATTCCCTTTTCCCATCTAAGATGCTTTATCTCTAGGGAGAGGAGTTTTGGGTAGACAACTACCTTTTCTTGTAATTGTCTTCAACTCTTCTAGAATATTAAACTTACTACAACATTACTCTCCTCGTAATTTTATGGTTCACTATTTAATTTTTATTATCAATATAATTTAAAAAATTATGTACATAACATATTCCCATCAAACCTTTTAACATGGCCCATAATATTTCAGGTCACTCTACATAGTAACTCAAGTGTTTACGCATTTCCCAAGGGGTATTACATCTTCCCCCCCTCAAGATAAACACCACCCTCGGTGTTTTCTACCCTTTAGAATAAACTAGAATATTATTTGTGCATAAGTTGGTCATCCTCCCAAGTAGCCTTTTCCAGCTAAAGTGTTCCCTCTGCACTCTATCTTGGGTGATAACTTGCTTTTATAACATTATTTTTCTCCATTTGAGAATACACATGGGTTCATCAAGGACCTCTTTGTCTGGTTCGACCTACATTCACTATCATTAAATCTATTGTTAGTTATCCATCAATTGTTATTTAAGAAGCATATACATAGTCATTTCACACTTTAGTCAATGGTTTTTATACCAAATGAGGGTCTCAAGTATGCATCACAACAAAACAAGGGTTAGCAACCTACACTCCATGAGAGTTACCAACATTAATGTAAACTTTTTTTAAATCCCACCCCGTGGTTCCACTGTAGATTTTGTACCATGTAAGTACTAATTCCATTTGCACTATTCACATAAAGGTAGTAATATTTTAGAAACCATTTATTGTTCTTGTCTCTTAAAATAAATTGCAACTAGTGTATTGTCGTACTTGATAGCATTATTATGTTTCCACTTTAATTTCAAATGTTACATATGTATTCGTCATGCATAAGTAAATTTAGGGTAAATTCCTTTTGCCTGCTTTGTTCAAGGTGGCTACATTGTTGTCTATTTGTCCAAATTAACTCTGTCGGATCCATCTTGGGCTGCTTGCTATATTTTTTTTTAGCACAAAACCAAGAATCCACTTTTCAGTATTCCTTTAATTTTCACCCTTTTCATCTTGCATTACAGGTTTTTAATGAAATTTATATGTAAGTTTGTGTTCGTGTATAGTAAAAAAAAATCTCGCCCCTTTGCGCTTGCAGATATATTCATTGTCTCACACCCAACTATGGAATAGTTCTTTTCCTGCATACCAATTCACTGCATGTTATCCACTCTTTCAACAATGGGTTACTTTATTAAATTTAACATGTAAGGTCTCGTGAATGCTAATAACAACAATTTTATCCCAACGCGAGAATAACCAAAAATATTATTGTACCACTCACACAGTAATCTCCTTCCTTCTCTTTATTTTTTTAAGGTTCAAGGAGGATTTTCTTGTGTTGTATCCATGATCGATCACAAGCCAATGATTTGTTCTTTAGGTACCTTCATAGTTTCATAATATTAAACATGTCACAACAACTTTCCACTTCCATGGAAGATATTATCTTTGTCCTTGTTCAAGTGTAACTGATACTGCCCACTTTAATGTAGAAATCCCAATCAAGGTTTCATAATTCATTTGGTTTTTCTTTATTTACTTCCTTTCCTTTTGTTATTTTCCCAATAAATAATTGAGACTTAGAGCACAAGGTAATACCAAAAGAATTGCTATAACAATTCAAGGGCACAACCTAGAGTAATACATGCATGTTTAAAATTAATAAAAGATAACACAAGTTTTACATCGCCAACCTTACAATGATGCTTGACACACCTTACCCATGGGTTTTCTCTCAACTCTCTTTTTAAGGTTTATATCCCTTTCTATCCTGTAAACTATTGATTAACATGTCTGGAGTTACATGGGATAGTTTCCCTTTGCATTTGTCATGCCTATCAGCTATCTCAGTACATCATGTTGGTGGTATTAACATAAGGATTTTGTAAACATGAGTTTATTCTAATCAATTTTAACAAGACTTCATTTATATCTATAAAAGTCATTTTAAAATTATTTAAAGTACTTTTGACTAATGGCATGCTTCCCTTCCATGTCAAGATGCATAGGTAACATTTTTGCCAATAGGCTACCAACATTTTTATCATAGTTTTTTAAAATTTTCTTTTGCCACATTTCCTTAGTTACTTACTCATTCATCTACTTGTCTTTAATCACATTTTTTCTACTTATATCCACCGTCAATTGTTCCATTTACATTAGGGTACAACCTCCGCAAAGAATTAATATACAACTTCATTGTCATGTGTATATTATCGTACACACACACACATATAGATACATGTTTTCCTATGCTTTTCCTTTTCCAACGTATGTTATCTTCAAAAAATTTAAAGAGAAATCATCAAACACTAATG
Organism: Pinus taeda; assembly: GCA_000404065.3. NCBI lineage: Eukaryota > Viridiplantae > Streptophyta > Pinopsida > Pinales > Pinaceae > Pinus > Pinus taeda. Next base: position 19,147 of record APFE031393972.1, on the reverse strand, counting down.
ATAGGTTAAGAGGTTTCCCTTGTAGATTACAACTGCTTGATTTGGCCTTAACTTATATATACATATTTTTTTTCTTCTACAAATCTTTAGTTATCATAAGCACAATTAACAGTAATTTCAATCAATCATAATTATTTTATCGTATCGATTCAGATGAGGTTAACATCTCTAATGGCAAGGCAATTATGAATTAGACCAATTAGCAAATAATTCGGTGTTATCTAATAACAATCTGATCCCCCTGTGCCTATCATGTATGGAAACTTTGAAAGTTATCTCAATTCCTTTTCTATATTTGGAGCATTGTCTTTCCTTCCTAGTGAATTCCATATACTTTGGAAATGACTCAAATATTGCTTACTTTATACCTACGAAATTTGGTGTAAAGTTGATATCTTCATGAGTAACAGAAGTACTATTTCAAGGAACTTCTATGTTTATTTAGTATGTAACTCATACTATTATCACCATGCCACCTTAAACATAAAATCTAATGTGCTGCTCACTTCACTATTCCAAGACTAAACTTCCTTTCATCACAAATTACTTTTTAAACAAAAGACACTTCTCAATTATTTGATTTTGGTGACCTTCCATGTAAATGATATATTTTAATGAATCTCTTGATAAAAGACTTTCAGGGACGCAAGTTCAATATTTTGTAATTCTCACAATGGTCCTGAAATCCAAGCTTACTTGTACTGGTTGGATATTACTGGTTTGCACTTGTTTAGGTTTGAATTATATTGCTGGCATATAGTTGTTAATAAGGTATAATCTTTTATTGTTACCTTATGGGTACCATATTGTACTCCATACAATGTATATCGATAACCTTGTCAATATCCATCATTTCACTTACTAGTACTTAATTGGTAAGAATGATCCTACTATTCCTGCCATTCACTCAATATAGCCCCAACTGACTCCTATTTATACATTATCTTGTAATTATAATGGTTTTGTACCTCCATTCAATATTTACAACATTTTCTTTAAGTATAACTAGTCAACCTCCTTGGGTATACCAATACACCGTAGATTTCTTTTAAGTAATACAGGGTCCTCACCCCCTTTTATTCCCTCTTCTAATTCCCATATACACCTTATTTTGTGTATATATATTTTTTGACAACATATAATGTATTTTTCACAATGTTGCAGGCTTCCATCCAAGATTTAAATGTTATATTTTATCATCAATAACTTCCTTCTCTCATTCTTTCCACAAGGTTCTCGATTAACATCCAGTATAGGTGAAAGGAAGTAATTTGTACCATCAATTAATTACTCCCCCAATATATCTGGTGTTACAATTAAATGTTACTTTTCATTAGTAGCACCTTTAACCCCATTTTTTTATACCTATATTTTTTCTTGACCAAAATATTTATGATTATTGATTGTATAAATTATGATTGAAATAATATTTTGTGCAAATTACCAAAAGGGCCTCATAACTATAATCAGGAAATCATCATGCAGATAATCCAAACTTTTCAGGGTGTTTTAATATGCAACACCCCCACCTTCCTTTTCAATCATATTTATAGTGTAGGAAATATCACTTTACTAGTTTACTCTTGTACATATCTTCTAATTCATCTGAGAATATGCTTCCTTATTGTTCCAAATCATGAACTTCTCTAATTATACAACACTTATGGGATCTAAATTATTATTGAATAAATCTTCCACACAATTTCATTTTTTCACTTATTTTGTCTTGGCTTGATAACATAGAAAATTATTTGGTTTATTGTTCATTACCAACTCTTAATCAGTGATATTTGTCCTCCATCCTACATTGTTCTAAAACAACATAATGGATTTGGACTAGGGTTCTTCACTTAACTTCACCCACATTTCCAAGATTCGATTTAAGTAAGGGGGTAGAACCTGGTTCTATAGACGAGGTTATAATATTTCTATTCTTCTTTTCTATGAAACATAACATAGTTTTGTTTTTATTTTACCTTAAACATGCCACAGTGGTGAACCCTTCAATTATGATACCAATTGTAACATCCCCTCTTACCTCAATTTACTATCATTAAAAAAATCACTTTTTATATTTAATTTGATTTAAGCTAAGAAATTCCCAGTTGAGTAGGCAAGGAACTGTATGTCAGATCCATTTGTAACATTTCATGACTTAACTCTTTCCTTTACAAGGCATTCACCCCTTAAGTTTGTGAACTTAATAAACTATAGAGTATGAGTAGGGTGTTCTCAATTTCATGTTGATTTATAATTCTACATGGTTAATTGATATATTGTTCATCATTTGGATTTATATGTGATGCAAAATTTTATAAGGATTGGTGCTTTCTACGTTAATATGTTACCAACTAACAACTAGTCATGATACTTAGCTTTATATCCAATATGCTACATGGATTCTCCGAACCCTCTCAAGAATCCAACTATCCAATCTCACACACAAGGTACTTGTGCTACTGTCCTTGCTCCACATGTTAATGATCTAACAATTTAGCTTCTAGGGTTTGAATCAGAGCGTTACGATGGAAGGAGGAGTTACCATGGTAACTACCTCACGTTGTCCTCAGCACAACCTTAATACATTCGCAATTTTGGCATGTTGGAAACTTAACTATGCAATTAAGTTGTTCCTCTATGCCGATTACAAGCAAATATCGATTCTCAGTAAGGAATTCCCAAAAATTATTGCCATAGATGCCTAACAATGATACTCTCATGCCTGACATTAACCAATTTTTGTAGTTTCCTTCTTTGGCACACTAATCCTGGTCAAGTTCTTTTTACACAGGGGGGTTTTCCTATTGGGAATGCTACTTCAGATGGTGAAATTAGATAGAGGTTTTAATCACCAGGTCCAACATTATGGTAATGTTATTTCTGTGACCTGATTTATTTCTAGCCTCTTTCCCTCTTATGCGCATGGTATCACAAAGAAGTAGCTAAATAATATTTTCTGCCAAGATGGTAATTTGCAATGGAAAATTTTGTAAGACTCCCAAAAATTAAGTTCATTCAAGTCAATTACATGTATTATATCAATGAACCCTATCTTGTTCTTCATATATTTTTCCTTCTTGACAACAATAGTTACACCTAACCCTTTTCATCTTTCTGCTATAGGTTTGCTCCATTTCCCAATTTATTATGGCATGTGATCTAAGTTTTATATTGGATGATTTGTCCTCACATGTCCATCCTTGGCAAAGGAGTTGTAGGTTGGCGCTTTTGCAACAAACCCTAACCAGGTTCTCATAACTTCTACTCGTCCGCTTGGGTTATAATTTGTTGATTTAGTTCAAAATGTTCTCAAGTTTTCTATGACCCTTGACCTTACTGTTGGATAAACAAACTTTAACTCTAATTCAAGAGACCACTTGTGTATTAAAAAAAAGATTAAATGTTCTATCAAGTATAGGTTAGGAATGACAGTAAGACTTTGTATATGACAATTGTTTTTTAATTTTTAACGGTGTTCCAGCCTTGACAACAAGAACCTTCTCATGTAATTTGCATATATGATTTATTTTCACGAAGTGGGATAAAACCCTTGGTTACTTTTCCACCTATGCTTCTCATAGGGTTTGGCTTATATTTTCCTTTTTTGTGCTTCTAGCTACAAGTTATATGCTCTGCATAGAAATATTGTTGTATAATACAATCTTATAAAATGCTATGAACGTATGGTGAAATATTGGGTTATGTTTGGTCTAAATCTGTGTTTCAGAAATTTCCTATTAACAAATGTTATTATGTAATTCGAATAATGTCAAGAGTATAAACTTATGTCAGTGTGTATAGATAGTTACAGAGGTTGTTGTAACATAACCTCATTCGTATATATATTCTTGCAACCCAAACATTATGAGAGTCTTATTCTACTATCTAATTTAATACTTGAATCTGTTATTTATTTTTTCATAAAAAGGATTGATTTCCTGATTTAGTTATGTTTCCCCATATTCATCCCTTCGTTTGCTATCATTAATTTGGGATCGATATATAGGATTACCGAATTCTCTATAAGTGACATTTTCTTTTGTATATCTATGTATTAAAAAAAATAGATTCACAAAGAATTTTGTATTAGGCTAGTTGGTCAAGCCAGTTCTATCCTAGAACTTCTCTCATTACAAATTAATATCAAATGACAAGATTTTTTCTAGGCTAGCTAGCCTAGCCAACTTTGACTTGTGACTACCCTATTGCACAAATTTTTAGTTTGGTTAGCAGATATAAGAGAGTATTTCCTCGGTCATCCATAGACCTGTAAGTACTTACTTTGCACATAGTTATAATTTACAATTATCCACTACATAAATCATAAAGAAATCATATAGAAACCTAACAAGAGATAAATAAAAGCTTGGAACAATAATTACACTTATTTTTTTGTTTTTTATTATATTATTCAGCTATAAAATCATAGGGGAAAAGATAACTCCTCCCATCCAATGAGACCAATCACATTACTGTGTCCCCCCCAAGCCAGCTTCATCTTTAGAATAATTTCAAATCAAGAACCTTCATAGGTTATTGCAATACCACTTGGTCCCAACTAGTTGCATTCTAGGGTCTTTAGTCTAAGCACTCTGGCCTTAAAAAATGTTCCACTAACCAACTAGCTCAAGATCTTTGTGCCCTGGCAGCGTCCTGCAATGTCCTGCCAAATAGTTTAGTCTTATTATCTCTCCTCCTCAAGATTGCCTCTGGTTATCCTTTCTCCCTCTTGGATTCTTTTTTCCCATCTGAGAGTCTTTATCTCTAAGGAGAGGAGTTTTGGGTAGGAAACTAACTCTGCTTGTAACTGTCTTCAACTATTCTGGAATATGAAACTTACTACAACATTACTTTCCCCGTAATGTTATGGCTGACTATTTAATTTCTATTATTAATAGAATTAAACACTTTATATACATAACTTATTCCCATCTAACCTTTTAACATGGCCCATAATCTACCAGGTCACTCTACAGAGTAACCCATGTGTGTATGCATTTACCTAGGGATGTTACCTCAACTAAATTACTTCTCTTACCGCATCATTCTAATTATTAATAATCAATATTTTAAAAGTAATATATTTATCTAATTAAATTTCACACTATTTATTTAATAATAATGATAGGAAGATGAATAAAAAAATAAATATATGAAAAATGTTCCAACAACCCAATGAATCTTTACTATTATTAGTTTAGCATTGACCAATGCAATTTACAATGTTTATCTTTGAAAGAAAAAAAATTATGATTTAAAAGAATAATCATTTCTTAAACATTTGATTGGAAAATAACTTAAAGGTCTTATTGCAACCTTTACACAATATAATGTCACTTGGATAAGTGCTTAACATATTTTATGCTATGAGTTATGGATATCGTTCCAATAATCATGCAGGTCTTTTGTAGAAATTAATGCGTAGATACAATATTGCTCATGAAATTTACTAAATCACAAGACTTGAAGCTACTTTACTGATCTGTGGAAGTTAATTCACCATCTAGAGAAAGAATCATAGACATGCAAAAGGAAACATCACACATGCACATAGATTTATCTAGGGGAAATAAAATGCTCAAAACCCCTTTCTATATGTATTGCATTAATAAGAGAATATAGAAGAATTGCAATACTTGCTCAAGCATGAGCACACCCTGCAAGTGCATAGTCTATCCCTCTACCTGACTGACTGAAATTGGCCCAACGCTTAGCAAATTTCAAGCCCTCCCAAGCTCCTATTCCCTTGTGTTATTCCTTGATGAATTATGCCCCTATTAATTAGGAAATTTCGTCATCTAGATTCTGCAATCCCTTTAGGTCCTTCCTCAGATTGGATTCACTACCTGTACACTTTGCAATTGATAGTACACTACCTTGAAATCTCCATCTCAATTGGTTAACTCGAATTCTCTGCATGAATGAGATAATTTAGGTTGATTCATTAGTTATATGGATGATCACTGAGTGTGGTTAAAGTTCCACTTCCACAACTTGGCCTTCCACTAGTTCCTCCAACAATTAGAACTAGTTTAACTGACCATAACTCAATTTAACGCAATTAAATTTCTACAACTAAAATTAAATTAACGTAGGCTTCTAAAATTTAGGAACCCACTGCATACAACTAAACTTCATGTCCCTAACTTGAATTCACTGAGCTAGACTCCTATTTTTTAGTAATCAACTCAAGAAAACTACACTTCAACTCATTAACTCAAATTGAGTTTTCTTAACTGAGTGACAAGTGTTATGTCACCCCAGTTAACTCCTCCAAGTTGTTTGCTAATGTAGAATTTCAAATTTCCTTAATTTTATTAAGGCAAAAAATCAAAATTGAGACTTTGTTGCTGCATTTTCAACACTCCCTCTTAGCAAGAAAGGGATGATCAAACATTTGTATCATGCACCTATGGAATGTACTGCATGTAATGCCTCTCACTACTATTGCAACATATGCAACTGAGAAGCATCCAAAAAACTGAATCAATTATGTCTACAACTATCTATTGGGAAATCTATGCTACTGCTAACTCTGCCACTGATCCTCCTACTCTGCTCTCAACACTCCTCTACACTCCTTAGTACCTGACTAAGACTGATCCTCCGACTACTGAATATTGTGGGCCCCAGTATCAAGGTAATGATCCATGAGGAGAACACCTCAATGGACCCTGCCCAAATTTCGGTAACTCTTGGACTAAGGATCTAAATCGCTCCACCTCTCTCCTGGAGGTATAGTTACATGTGCTCCCTTTTCCCACTTGGCTCGAACTCTCCCCCCATTGGAGGTCTTCGTTGGAGTGGATTTATCCATTCTACCTCTTGTCTTCTTCTCCATTTGTGGTTGCTCCACAAATTCCCGAATTTTCTTATGAGGCTTCATGTTCAGAAATCTAACATGCTCTCTCTTGACCACAAAATCTCTAGTCTCTTCCTTGCTCCTCAAGGCTTTGCATGCATCTTCTACCTCAAGTGCATACATGTTCTTAACTTGAACTTTGATATGCTTCACCTATCCCATGGATGTGTCTAAGGAATGCCTTTCCTTTTCTAAAGATCACATCGTAATCACGATATTCCAAAACTGCAACAGAGACAAGATTATTCTCTAGACCCAAAACAAACTTCACATCCTTGAGCATAAGAGGAGAGCCTGAATCCTTGTGAAAGGTGAAAATACCAATCCCAGTCACATTGTACCTTATGTCATCTCCAAACTCAATGTTCAATTAGATATCTTTCTCCTCCAAGTCACTGAAAAAATATTTGTTCCTCGTCACATGGAACGAGGCACCATTGTCGAGATACCACACACTCCCATCACTGTGTTGGTCATGCATGCAATGAGAGTAAAATAAAGCTCGAATTGTGAAGCCAAAGCTTCACCTGCTACTACAACTGTAGGCTCCTTCTTGTTTGCCTTCATGTGTGGAAACTTCATGGCATAGTGCCCGAATTCATGATAGTAAAAGCACTTGATTTTGGACAAGTCTTTCTTCTTGCCCTCTTGGCTAGAGTTAGCCTCACCTTGGGACTTATTCCCCTTGGACTTCTTTCCTTTGCTGACTAATGCAAATTCCTCTTCATCTTCTTTCGTTGAGGTCCCATCTCTAGTATTCTATCTTATTTCCCCCTGTACCAAGTTGGACCATAGGTTCTCCTAATTTGATAGTTTCTCCCTCCCATTCATCAAATCTTCGTAGTTGTTCCAGGTCTTGGGAAGACTTAGAAGGGATAGGCTTACCAAATCATCTTTTGTAACTGTAACACCAGCTTGACCAAGTTCATCACGACATTGTGTGAACTTGCTCAGGTATTGTGGAGTAGTCTCGTTCTTCTACGTCTTGATTTTTCGAAGTTTATCCTTGAGTTCCAATTTCTTGTGGTCACTACTATTCTAAAAAGAATCTATAAGTTCTTGCCACATTGCATACATAGTCTCTTTCCCATGGATATTTGAGACAATATCGTCTCGTACTCCCTCCAATATGATTCTCCTCACCTTGGCCACACATTTCTTCCATTTCGCCAGATCCTTAGCATTAGATATTATTGGTTTCATAATATCATTATCAATGAATTCCTTCAAACCATTATCCTCCAGTAGTTCCTCCATGTATTTCTTCCATGCAACATAATTCAAGCTTCCCTGGAGGGCATACTCGAGCCTTAGTCCATAGAAATCCATCCTTATAGACTTGAAGAATTGACCCTACAAATTTGATCCTCTTGCAATGAAAAATTCGAAATATCTACTCTACAGTGGTTCTAGCTCTGATACCATGTCAAAATTAATGTGTAGATTCAATACTTCTCATGAAATTTAGTAAATCACAACACTTGAAGCTACTCTACTAAATTGTGGAAGTTAATTTACCATCTAAAGCAAGAACTGTAGACTTGCAAAAGAAAACATCACACATGAACATATATTTATCTAGGGGAAAGCAACTTCTCAAAATCCCTTACTATATATATTGCATTAATCAGAGAATAGAGAAGAAATACATTATTTTCTCAAACCTAAGCACACTCGGCAAGTGTATAGTCTATCCCTCTGCCTGACTAACTGAACTTGGCCCGACACTTAGCCAATTTCAATAATTCCCAAGCTCCTATTTCCTTGTGTTGTTCCTTGAGGAATTAGGCCCTTATTAATTAGGAAATTCTCTCTTTTAGATTGCAGAATTCCTTTAGGTCCTTCCTCTAATTGCATGCACCACCTGTACACTTCGAAATAGCCTACAATTGATAGTACATTGCCTTGAAATATCTATCTGAAATGGGTAACTCGAATTCTCTACATGCATGAGTTAATTTAGGTTGATTGATTAGTTATATCGATGATCACTGAGTGTGGTTGAAGTTCCACTTCCACAATTTGACCTTCCATTAGTTCCTCTGACAATTAAAACTAGTTTAACTAACCATAACTCAATTTAACTAAATTAATTGCTACAATTGAAATTAACTCAACCTATGCTCCTAAAATTTAGGAACCCACTGCAGACAACTAAACTTCATGTCCTTAATTCGAATTAACTATGCTAGACTCCTATGTTTTAGGAATCAAATCTAGCAAATTGAACTTCAACTCCTTAACTCAAATTGAGTGTTCTTAGGTGAGTGCAAGAGTTAAGTCACCTCAGTTAACTCCTCCAAGTTGTCTGTTGATGTGGAATTTCAAATTTCCTCAATTTGATTAAGGCAAAAATCAAAATTAAGACTTTCTTGCTGCATTTTCAACAATTTTTAGATATTTGTGTACTTCTTTTTTATTTTTAGTCTTTGCAAGAAACCATTCAAAAATAAAATCCGTATCACATACTTAGCTACTCATTCTTTAAGAGGTTATGATGATATTCACCTTGTTGATGAGAAGACCCATCTCCTTCAGGAATTTGAGAATAATGGTTATAGTAGGCTCCAAGGTCTCAAAGATTTCCTTAAAATATCCAATGGCCCTAGTGGTAAAAAAGTACTTAGAGATCAGAAATTTGGGATTCATCTTCCTTTTATGCAAGGGACCACTGACAAAATCACTAGGATCTTGAGGTAACATAAGGTTCCTTCAACCTTTAGGCCCCTTAATACCATTTGGAGCTCCCTAAGATCAGTTAAAGACCTGTTGGACCCGAAGAATATAGAAGGTGTTTATGTAATCCCATGTTGATGTGAGACTCCATACATTGGCAAAACTAGGCGCTCAATAAATCAAAAGATTCAGGAGCATGCAACCAACATCAAACGTGGTAGGACTCACTCCTCAACAGTAGTAGAACATGTAGAGAAAACAAAACACCACATCTACATTGAATAGGTTAGGGTGATTGCAAGGATTGATCATTTCCATCATTGAAAGTTTAGGGAGGACATAGAAATTGAAAAGAGGCCTTCTAATATTAATAGAGTCGATGTCTGGAAAATAAGTAGTAATTGGATCCCTGCCCTTTCTTCTTAACGTTTTTTTTAATTCCATTTTATTTCTCGCCCTTATTATTTTATTAATTAAGTTTTCTTGATTCCGTTTTATTTTCGCCCTTATTATTTAATTAATTAAGTTTTTATGGTTTCCTTAGAGATTATTCTAATTTCCTTTTATTTATTATTATTTATTTATTTTCAGTTTTTTTGTTATTTCTATATTTTTTTTTTATTATTTTTTATTTTTTTTATTTATTATTTGTATTTCTTTTATATATATTTTTATTTTTTCTTTTATATTTATTATATTTATTTCTTATTAAGTATTATATTATATATATATATTTATTATTTAATTTTATGCTTTATATATAAACTTCCATTGTGTAATATTTTTTTTTTATTTATTTATAGTATGTTATTTATTGAATTTTTTTCTATTTTTAATATTATTCTTTTAATTTTATATTGATTTTATTTACCCTCTATTTTCTATAGTAATTTTATTTGACATTTTGTTTAATATGAAGCTAACATTATTCCAAGTTTATTTTATTTTTATTTTCTATTTCTTTTCAAATTATTTGTTTATTATTTATTTTTTTATTGATTAATTTTTATTTATTTATTTTGATAATGTCTTTCGGATTAATCACATTATAAGTTGTTCGTCATGTATTTGACCATCACATCATAAGTTGTTGGTTGTTTATTTGACCAACAACTTATAATGTGATTAATTTTATATTAAAAAGCAAACTTAACAAGCCCGAACATATCCCTAAAATTAAACAATAAAAGTAAAAAAATAATGAAATGAAGTCAAAATTATTAAAACAACTAAAATATTAAAAATAATAACTAGTGAGATGATGCGTGAGAGAGAGAAGAGAAGTGAAGTAGAGAAAGTTGATTTGATATTTTGTGATCCACACTGGATTTGTCTATCGATTTATCAAGTTATACATTTGTATTTATTTACCAGGTCACCATACATAAGTTGTGGTGTGTATTGACGAGAGCGAAGTGGTGAGTGAGAGTGTATTACACATTAGTAGAGTGTGGTCGAGAGAGAGGAGCAGCGAGAGATGGTATGAGTGAGTGCGAAATAAATGCCAACAATGTATAATGTGATAATTCCGAAAGACAAATCAGTGTGGATCACAAAATCTAAAATCAAGTTATTTATGGTATTATTCTTTGCTAATATGTTCTGTAGTTATTATTTTTTAATATTAGTGTTTAATAATTTTGATTCATTTCATTATTTTTTTTTACTTTTGTTGTTTAATTTTAGCGAGTGAGTGCGTCTTGTGTGAGAGTTTCTTTTTATACTAAAAAAATCATGCTCCTTTGTGGTGTGTGCGAGCGTTGGGGGGTATGAGTTATTTTTTTGAATAGTGTTATAATTTTTTAATATTATTTTTATTCATAATTTGATTTTTCCATTCTAACCTTTGAATTCTCTCGACATCATTTTGTCTATTTAAGCTTTTACGTGGATTGGACTCTCCATGGTGGAGTGAGATGTGAGTGGAACCAGAGGTAGAATAGTTAGAATTCTTACCTATTTCTTTCATAAAAAATCTAATAAAAAAACATATAAATAAATATAATTAATTAAAAAATAAAATAAGAATTTTTGAATAATGAATAAATGCCAAATATCTATGTCAAATACAAACACAGACAATATGTTCCTAAATACCTAGTCCACCCAATGAAAAAAGAAACTAACCTTGCTTTAAAAATTATAATCACATTTAAAAAAAGGGGTGAATTTGAAATTACAAGCCTATCTTCTAACTTGTCCAATTCATTCCACTGAAAAACAAAAATATGTGGAAACCAGTTGTTTCTAGAACAAAGAGTTGGTTGGTGAGTGGGATAGCAAGAAGGTCCAAGTGTCAAAGGAGGTTAGTCCACACACGCAACACACACCCGTGGTTTGACAGTTACTACTCGGGAGGCATCCTGAATTGGCCTTTATTCATAATGAAGCGTCACCATCAATGTCGTTTTTCACTGTCCAGTCACGTGCACGTCGTCCGTATGTAATGTGGAGGGGATACGTCTTTTGTCACGGGCGCTACCTAATCAAATTGATGTCATTTCGCACACGGGGACCACTTTCGCATTTCGTCGTTTGTGGGTTCCTATTTGGATGAGCGATATCCACTATGGACAAAATATAACTATTACAAAAATGTTATGGTTTGTTTTCACATCATTTTTATTTATTTTATTAGGTTGAAAGGTGCTTTTTAATTTTGTATGGAAGAGATATTGTAATATCAATATAAATCTATTTTAAATACGGATCAAACATGAGTTGAGAAGGATTTAACTTTTTCACGTGCAATTTTTTTTATGAATAGACATTATTTAAATATTTTGTATAGTTATTATTATTTTTTTTAATTTATATTTGGGTTCACATGAACAAAATTTCAACTTTGATGATGGATAGACAAGGTTACACATCACAAAGGGTAGTGGAATAAGACTCTTGGCTCAATTATGTAAATATTTTGACTTCATCTTATATATATCAGCCTAGATCCATTTTAGCTCTAGATCTATAAGGAGTTTAGAAGGATCAAATCTTTAGAGGTGCAAACATTTACTCAAGTTTTACGCTAAAAAAAGGTTTGCACCTCGATAGTTTTTATCCATCTCAGCCCTTGATAGATCTGGAGTCAAGATGGATCTAAGTTGGTTATATATAATGTTTATATATAAGATGTACTTGGTTTTTCTTGACATATGCTACTTGTATTTTATTTGTATCATTGTAGATAGTGTTGTGTTAAGTGTGTATTTGTGAGATATTTTGGTAATTTAAAAATTAAATATATTTTAAAGTCTTTGTAGTTGTGTGAATGTGCATTGTTGAATATATGAATGTTCAACTAGAGCTAGCTTCCAAAGAGACAGGAAAAAATTATAACATTGTAAACTTTTGGGGGAGTCATGGGCAAAACTGGTGTGTAATGTATGAGCTAATTGAGTTTTGTGGCATATGAATATTTTATAGAGAACAATTGTGGAAGGTTGAAGAAATGTGATCCTTGAAACTTTATGTTGAACACTAGAGTGACTTCACTTTGCATAGGAGAACACTCTTCAAATCAATGCTAAAGAGCAAACAAAGGCATATGGTTCATATAGGGGCTTAAATCATATCTTCGAGAAAATGGAAAATAGAATGAAGAGCTATATGCAAATTCAAGATACAAATATGTAAAGATGGTGATAATCAGGGTCATGAATATTAAGCATGTGTTATGTTTTGTTTCTCTTATAATTAACCACGTTCTCCACCAAGGTGGTTTCTCATGCTTCCAGAAGTGAAACAAGAAGGTAATTTCCACCAATGTGCTTTCTCATTTTTTTTTTTTTTAATTTTATTTTATTTTTTTTTTTCAGAGAGAAAAAAACAACAAAATTATTCCATTGATACAACAAAAGAGAGTTACAATGCGAGAGATATTCCGAGTGCATTTGATTATCCTCAATATCCTAAAAAAAATGCAGTGACAACTACAAAATACAAGGGTCTCAAAGAGAGGAACATCTAATTTCAAGGTAGAGCATCCAAAATATGTGTGAAAAAATAAAACAAAATAAGGAAAATGAATAGAGATGGTTGCTTAGATAATGGTGGCAATACACCCTGCAATAATGTGGGAAAACCATGCAAATCCTAGGAGCATCGAAACCCAATGTCAAGAGCCAATAAAAGTAGAAATAAAGTTGCCTCTAGAAAGAGAAGGCTCTTGAGTTGATCGTTGAACCATTGAGGACAAATTCAAAGAAAATTTTCCCTTGCAAAATAGAGGCCCCTCGCTTGGAAAGTTGGTCTACCAAAACGTTCTACTCTCGAAAGATATGGCAGAAGGAGATGGATTGAAAAGAAACCATGGATTTAATCTTCTCCAGCCAGTGTAGTGATGAAGACACTTCCAGGGGGAATGGCCAGATGCCCAGTCAATGACAACCTTTAAATCCCCAACAATCAGAATCTCTTCAATTGCAAGTCAAGATGTGAAGCAAATCACCACCGAAAGTGGTTGTACCTCTGCTCTGATGTTGGATCCAACAACCCCAGACCAATGGAAATGAAATGTCATGGAATGTCAGAGGAGAATAATAACTCCACACTCACACACACCATGCGCATAGGCACCATTGAAATAACTAACGAGGGAGAAAAAATTGAGGTCCAAAGTCCATCTACGCTTATGAATGATAGGGCTCTAAGAACCAATCTCATGAAAATATGTCACAATTTTGAATGAGGTATATCTCAAGTCAGGGACTTTATTTCAAATATGCAATCATTCCCGCATCATCATATGCCCCAAAAAATGTATAGTGGGATAACTTCGAATTCTGATGGGAAATTGGGCCAGTTTAGTAGGAAAGATGTGATAGAAGACCAATTCACTGGCAAGGTAAACTTAAGAGAGTGGGATACTTCCTCCCAGATAGAGATAAAAAATGGAAAACTCAAAAAAAGGTGAACAACCTCTTCATCAGCGTATCGACATAGAGGACTATACCCTGGACCCTGAAATCCACGCTTTGCAAGATTATCCCATGTGAGAATGTGGTTAAATAACACAAGCCAAGAGAAACACTTCAATTTCAGTAGAACCTCCTCGCTCCACATGTGGGCCAGCGAGACTATGCAATTATACATTCTATTTATCTTGGTAATGTATGAGTATTCATTTTAACCAAGGTAGTTTTTCATGCTTCCAAAAGTAAAAGAAAAAATTAATCAAGATGCTATAATGGTCATCCAGAATTGAAATGAAATTTTCCACATTTAATTAAAAATATGTAAGTTTCCATTAAAACCCTTTTTATAAATAAAAATTTTAATTTTCAATAAATTTTATCATATTATAAATTTGATCATAATATATATGTTTTAATTTATGTTGGGAAAATATATAAAGTGATATACAATCTATTAGTGACTTTGTTATTATATTCAATATTTAATAAAAACTTACTTTAATTAATTTAATGCAATTCTTTTTTGCGATACATGTTTATCTATTAGTATTTAAAAAAATAAAATTCAATAATTTTAGAGATCTATTAAAAATAGACTTTACAATTAAATGATACACATTTAATAAATTCACTCAATCTTTATGAAGAGGAGAGTAATATAGATATTTTTAAAGAAATACAAAAGAGGGCACTTTTAAAGAATTTTAAATCATAATCTATTATAAATTCGGATTTATTAATATAATTATATTACATTTTAGTTTTTTTGGGTTGATGGTTGAAAAACATATTATATAAATTTATATATATAATATTAAACCCAAAATCAACCCAAACAAAATGAAAACATGAATCACACGTAGCAATTTTATGCTTTGTTAAACATTTTATCTAAAGACTATCTTCAACTCACAAACTACAATAATTTTTGGATACACTTTAGCATGAACATTATATAAAAACAAGTATCTATTGATTTACTTTTGTAAATAACTTTTTAATATAAAAATAAAAACTTTTATTGATAATTATTATGGAGTTGTCTATAATGCGACTTTTTGGAGATTCCGGTGACGGAATCCGCCGGAAGAAATGAGGTTAAATCTTGATTTTTAGCAGTTAAAATGGTTTTTTAACTGCATATTTGGATTCAGCGCTCTGGAAAATCCCTGGGAGCCATTGATTGTGCAGAAACTAGCTATCAAACTTGGTATTCCAATGAATTGCTGCCGGATTTTGACCGGAAAAATCCGCCGGAAAAGCTTTCAAAAAATCGCGTTATAGACTACTGCTAATTATTATAAATAGAAAATTATAACAACTAAATATCATCCATTGTAAATAACTTCTTAATATAAAAATAAAAAAACTTATGATAATTATTATAAATAGAAATATAAAACTAAAATCACCATAACTAAATAATAATGTTTAATTATTAATTAAACAACATAATGTTAAATAATTTTTAAAGTGTTAGGTATCCCATTAATAGTTATATACTATTTATTGCCTTTTTGTTTCTGTTCCTATTTTAAATGTTTTATTTTTTTTTGTTTTTATTTTGATATTCATTTAATTTTTTGTAAGTTTTGTGACTTTTTCGATTTAAATTCCTTGTATAACCCATACAGGAGACAAGGTAGCCCAAGATTTGACCGCAAGACTTCGGTTCGTGAACGTCATTCCACGGCCATGCCATTGAGCACCCCATTGGACGATAATCTCATTATTTGTTTAATTATATCTCATTCCTAATATTTTACAAGAAAATATTAAATGTATTATGTTGTTAATGAAGTTTATATATATATAATTATAATATATTATATATATAAATATATTATATTTTAATATATATATAGTATAATAATATATATATATTTTTGGTTTCATAATTTTCCTTATTCTTATTTTTAGTTAACGAGAGGAATATAAGAGGGGTGATAGGAAGGGAGGAGTGTTTTATGGCTCCAAGGAAGTTCATGTTGTACAGTATTTATGGGGCTTCAAATGCATGACAAATAACTAAGCCGAAGCTTATGCCCTCTACCAAGGGATTCAATTAGACAAAAAAATAGGTAACTTCTCTCAGTATTTTGGGAGTCTCCCTCCTTCTTATTTATCATTTGTTTAAAGGATCACCTTTAAGGGACAAAACATTAGAAATTATTATGAAAAAAAAGGTAAAATAAGAAAATGGCTCTCTTCAATAACATACTTCCATGTTCTCCTGATTCCAATAAAGATGAGGACTTTTCTGCTAATGAAGGGGGTAAATTAAGATTGAGACATTTAAAAATCAATGGTCGATTCAAACCTTCTCCTATTCCTTAGAGGTAAATGGATTGACATTACACACTTATGAAAGATTGCATTATCAACCAATTATACTATGACATGTAAATTTTGTTTTTGTTGGGTCAGTTTCTTAAGATATATACCTACAAAACCATGTTTTTTTGTTTAGTTTGGAGTCCCTCTAGAAAATGTTGTATTTATGTTGGATAAGAGGGCTCAAGTATTTTTTTTTTTAATATACAAATATGTACTACCTAATGTATTTGTTATGATTCATACATAGACTTGCATATAAATACAAAATTCTCATTCTAGTGTAAAAAAAGAAAGAAAGAGGACTATCAATTTTATGTAATTAAATACATTATTTTATTTTGTTTAAAGTTTAAATAGCTCTATATAAACATTGGTTAATAAAAGGGATATAAGCTTCATGCAATTAAATACATTACCCTATTTGGTTTAAAATATTAAGGTGACTCCTTAGAGTATAAATTAAGGACTATCATTTCTAAAGTTTATCATGGGCCTTTGGTAAAAACATTATGCATAATTCAAAGGACAATAGTTCTAGTGCTAACTAGCAAGTTTAATTCTTCTTCCACCCAAGTTCTATGCTCTAGATTCATGTTTCTTACATACAAAAAAATTAAACATATTGAATGTCATGATGAGTAATTCCTATAAGCTTGAAGAATGGTTGATTATGTCAATTTATTAAAATCTTATATGTGAAGTTAAAATCAAGTTGTAAATTGTAGATTAAAAAATTAGATAAAACAAAACAATTAAGTACATGGGATGTTGTTTTAGCCATAACATGCCTTGGATTGCATAGAAAACCAACTCTTTGATGCAAGCATGTATTAAAGGGTTAAAGTTCTAATCCATTCAATGTTAATGGCCCATTGGAATGAAATAATTGGAGTAAATTGTTTTTCTTATATCAATGTTAATTATTCATGAAGGAGAGAGAATGCTCGTATTAGAATACTAAAATAGTATATAATAAAAATACGTGGAAATCTCCCTTTTAATAAATTAAGGGATTGAGAACATGCCATGGTTTTTAAACTGAAAAACTTAGTAATAAACTAACTGAAATCCTAACCTAACCCATCATAATAAATCTATGATTACTTACAACAATATAAGCTATAAATTGTGTAGAGAAACCTAGAGAAATAGCGGCATGACTCAAAGAGGTTAGAGAACCCACTCATTATCCCATAATTCATTCTAGCTGTAAAAAAGAGGGGGGAAATTGCAATGTTTAATTCACCAATACCAAAGAAAGTAATGTAATGAACTCAACACGATAGACCTAGTCATGTAGCTACATGGATAGAACACCATACAATCCTCATGTGCATGTGATGAAGTTTCTACTATGTATAGAATGGATGTTCTAGTTTAGAAGGATGTAACTAAAGAATTATCTAACTTGAGAGAAGAAGGTACATTTTGTATGTATTAATTGCAATCATATATTTAGAAATCTAATACAAAGAAAGATAAGGATGGTTGAACTCAGAAAAATAAAAGACAACAACTATTACCCATACATTTGTCCCTTGTTTGTTACTACCAAATCCTTGACCTTACCATGAACTATTATTCTCTATAATAATAAAAAGCATGTATACACATTATTTTGAACCTAATATTCTATCAATATGAGTGTAAGACCTCCCCTCGATTAGGGTGATCAACAAGATAGAACAAGTTTTCAGGAGTGACATCCACCACCTATTCATTTCCCAAGGTTATTAATGGAGGGGTGGCATGGCCTACCCCTCCCCCAGGATGTCTGCATGCAAACTCATTATTGACACATGTTTGTCGAACGAAGAATTCATGCTTCTCTGTACGTATTGGTAATGGTGTTATATTTCTATTTGAGTTTCAGTGTAAACATGGATCCTGTCCATGTGGGATTACTCTTATCAGTTTGCTTGGTAACATAGGCTATTCAACTAGGAAAGGGGCATGTCTAGGATGATTATTTCCTTTTTGTGACAAATTTATTGGAAGGTTGTATAATTTTTTTGAAGGCGTCTCTAGAGTTCTTGATTGATATCAAGCCACAAACAGACTTGTCGATTGTAGTGGGGTGATTTAACATACTAGAGGGACTTCTTAACTCCGAGAGTTGAATATTTATCATGGGAAAGGGGTATTTTGAGCCCTCTGTGAGTCCTAAGAGCTCCTGTTATGGATTTTATAAGGTATTTTCTGGATCAGTTTTGTATTTGTTCCATCAAGATATTTTATCAGAGGGTATTCATTGCAAAGTTTAGAATTTCAAGTTATTTTTTGGTTTCTTACTGTATTTTTTTGCACCTTGGTGGTCTGTTAAGTTCTTGAAGATACTTTGTCTTCTTGTTAAGCC
>APFE031393970.1:0-11290 GCA_000404065.3 Pinus taeda | reverse complement strand
GAATGACTTACTTAACGCAGTTGAATCCCAAAAATGATATCTAATATAATGCACTGCGTAATCCCCCATACTTAAATTCAAAAAGAATCAAGGGATCTCTACTTGAATGGTTCATGAGGCACAATACTTGCTAAGGTTTTGCAAATGGGGTAGCAAGCTAAGTGGGCTTGGTTGTGGGGAAAAACTCCACAGTTAAGCGCGCTTGAGCCAGAGGAGTTCTGGGATGGGTGACCTCCTGGGAAGTCCTGGTTACCGGGTGCAAGCCCCGGAAGTGATGATTGATGCTATGATTCGTTCTCCACATTTCACTAGTTTCAATCCCACTTCTTCACCCCTGTGAGCATCACCCGATGCAATGAGTGCTAAGTGCACTATTCAAAAATCATGAGAAATTAGTCAGTTACGACTACCTCTCATGGAAATGGTCATACGTGAATGACTTACTTAACGCAGTTGAATCCCAAAATGATATCTAACTATAGAGGTATTCATTTTCAATATTGTACATTATGAGGGTGGAAAGATGTTGAGAAGGTGGCTATATTTTTTGAGCCACAAGCAAAGTATTGCAAATTGTGGATGGTAGGAAATTCATAATGTGTTACCTCTATGAAGCCATGGATAAGGCCAAGGAGCCATTAGAGACACCTATGGAAGTGACCAATGCAAGAATTTTCTACTTTGGGAGATTATTGACAACATGTGGACTAACTAGCCTCATAAATATTTGCATCTAGTTGGTACTATCTAAACACAGTGTTACATAGTGAGGCAATCTTTCATTAGGCTTTCATGAAGATGCAGAGGTGGATGTAAGAAATTTGCACAAACTACAAGATAACGTAAAAGGATTGAATTTCAATGACAAAGGATTACCAACAAGGCAGACACGTAATAATCACACCCAAAGTTATCAACTTTGATACCAGTTTAAAATTTTGGGCGTAAAAAACCTATCTTATGTACACTAGTGTGCTTTCTTTAAACAATGTCGGTCTATCAACGCTACAACATGTTATTTACTAGTTGCTAGTTACAATCTCAATGTCGATGATACTTACCAATTATAGCAATAAGATTTTTTTTAATGAACACTCAAGCACAAGCTCATAAACAATAAGGTATACAAGATTAATCACACGAAGATACTTAATTGTGTTAACAACTAGCATATATCCATCTTAACTCTGAATCTACCAAGTGTAAAGAGGGATCAAATCTTTCAAGGTGCAATTTTGAGAGATGCACCTTGAGAGATTTGATCCCTCTAGACACTTGTAGAGTTCAGATGGATCCATGTTGATTTTTAATAATATTATTTCATTTCATATCTGTCTATGTAAAAATATTCTTATTTTTTATTTTTATAAAAATGCTCATATGTATAGCTTGGCATAACATATATATATAAAGAAAGAGGGTTTTTTTAGTAAATGTTAACTTTTTATATGTTTATTAACTAAATTTAATCATGAGATTCTAAAATATCATATAAAGAAAGAGGGTTTTTTTAGTAAATGTTAACTTTTTATCTGTTTATTAACTAAATTTAATCATGAGATTCTAAAATATCATGGTTACGAATATGAATCATTGCTATTTTAATTTCTATTGTAAGATGGAAAATGGACTTATAGTTTATAGTTACTATTTATATTTATGGTATATCTATTTTTAGGTTTATAGGCTTGTTTACTTTTACGTCAATAGTTTGTCTATTTTGGAATAGGGTTTCCAAAATTTTAATTAATTATTAATAAATATTAGGTGGATGGTAGGGGTTTAATCTCCACAAAATCCAAGAAATGTTTTTAATAGTAGTCAAGGTTGAAATCTATGTCAATGGTAGCTATGTCATTTTTGCTTTTCAATTTAGTTGAAAACAATGTCATGTAGGTAGCTATGTCATTTTTGCTTTTCACTTTAGTTAAAAACAATGTCATGTTTACAAGTTATGTATGGTATTAACTTCTTGTTGTTTATAATTGTTTTATTATGTTTTTCTTGTTACATGTTTTTTTAAATGTGTATTTGTTTAGCCCATGTAATAATTTCTTTTCTATTTTTTTGTAAGTTTGGTGGGACTACATCTTCATCATGTCCAACTTCACACCCAATCGGGGGGATAGCACAAGATTTGAACCCAAGACTTCCGGTTTGGTGAGACTTCATTTCCACGGCCATTGCCAATTGAGCTACCCCAAGCAGACAATTTCTTTTTAAAATTAATAGTTTAATATAAAGTTGGGCCCAATAGATGTCCTTTGTGCAAAGCACCAGTGGAAACTATGATGTACTTATTTGTCCCTTATAGTGCAAAGCACCAGTGGAAACTATGATGTACTTATTTGTCCCTTATAGCTATGTCTCTCAGGTTATTGCTATCATATGGAGGGAATTTCATCCAAAAGTGATTTGGAATGGTTGTGTTTTTGTTGATTATCTCAGATTTTTTTTTGGATAAGTCTACCAAAAGTTTCCAAGGTCTTCCCTACTTCTTTATAAATTGCTTATGGACAACTCAGATTCCGTGTATTTTTTAGGACCAATTCAAGCCCCCCTAATTTTCTGTAGCCAATATCGTCTCTCTTTCTAAGGAATTCAAATCAGAACCAAATAAATCACTCCCAAGATTGCCTCAGATGTTTGAGTTAAATTATGATGTACCATGGGGATTCTTTGACAAGGGCTAGTCAAGGTCACGCACCTTATTGTGGGATGGGTGTAGTTCTCTATTTCGATCACTCTCATTTTATGTATTGTAAATATATCCTAGGTCACGAATCCAACAATAAAGCTGAATTCATTGCTCTCTTATTTCTTCTGGAGTTGGCTTAGAAGGAGGTAGAAAGGATTCAATTTATGGGAGATTCTAAATTGGTGATTGATTGGACCAATTATAGAGCTACAATTTGCAACACCAACATTGAGACCATCTTACAGGACATTCAACAAGTCTCTCAGTCATTTGAATGGATTTCATACTCCATATTCTTCATGAACTTAATGAGTAAGTTGATGTCATGTCCAAAGAAGCTCTCTTGCTACCGAGCAAGTTCGCTGACCTTCATGAATTCAGTGGGGTCAAGATAGAGTCCATGGAAACCAAACTCTAATATGTTATAATTTTTGTCAATATAGAAGTCCATGGTTTTTCCATTTTGTGTATTTTTTAATGAGGAAACTAGTAGAGGCATACAGTGTGTGATTGTCCGGAATGAATATATTCTTCTCTTTAATATATAAAGATTTTTTTCTTTGAAACAAAATAATTTAAAATAAAGTCATAATTTAGTTAATTTTTATGATTTTTTCAATCTTGGCAATGCTAGATGTATCATAAAGCAAATGTTTTGATGCCTATTGGCATTTAGCAGCAATTTGATTTATATGGTTGCACTAGTTTATATAGATTTCACATCTATCTATATAAATTTATTTACAATTATAGGTGTTTCTATTTAGGACTAGAGCTTCAAGAAATTTGGTTTTTTGAATACAAAAATTAAGTGGATGGATGAGATTTTATCAAGAGGGTATATTCTTTGTTGTCTTCACACATAAGGGATCACACATAAGGGATCAGATGAAACTTTAACCCTAATCTTGGTAGTTAATCAATTTTTCTTTTATTATTGTATTTCAATTGTTTAAGCAATAACAATATGCGCTTCACAACCATTGCAAAGAAAGTGTGATGAAAGGAAGATACAATTTAACTTTAGTGATTATAGGCCTATCAACATTAAGCAATGATTTAACTTAAACAATTGTGTTAGCCTTATTTCTAATTCTATTAAAACCTTCACAATTAATATAGCTACATATACATGTGGCATTTTGATTTGACATGTTTTACAATTTCTTTTATTTTAACCTATTAATGTGAAATGCATCTTATGAATTTTTTCTAAAGAAATTTCATGTAATTAATTAAAAGAATTGGAGTTGTCTATAATGCGACTTTTTGGAGATTCCGGTGACGGAATCCGGCGGAAGAAATTGAGGTTAAATCTTGATTTGTTGCAGTTAAAATGGTTTTTTAACTGCATATTTGGATTCAGCACCCTGGAAAACCTCTGGGACGCTTTGATTGTGCAGAAACTAGCTATCAAACTTGCAATTCCGATAAATTGTTGCTGGATTTTGACCAGAAAAACCCACCAGAAAGGCTTTCAAAAAGTCGCATTATAGACAACTGCAAAAGAATTACAATATAACAAATTGAATTGATGTAACTTATTTTCATTATTGCTTTTAATAGTTTTTACCTTTTATTGCTTTTTTAACTGTGCTCACACTATGTTTTATTATTATTATTTTTTGATCTAAACATATCACTATATATCACTATAACATTTCATGTAACGCTTCACTCTAATATACATCTCCCCATACTAAGTAATAGAATGCATGAAAAACATCTCTCATACTAAGTAATAGAATGCATGAAAACGGACTTCATTAACTTAAAAACTACAATGTCTAATAAGATACAACAAAATATAATTTGTTTTTAACAATTTTTCGTAATTTAATTAAACCGCTCTTTAGAGTACCACAATTTCAAAACATAAACACCAGTAACTTACATAGATTTACCACACTAGTTTACTCAATCTCTTGCTATCTCACACCACCAATTCCCGCATTAGCCTAAATGGTCGAGGCAATCCCGTATATGTGGATGGGTGATTAAATCTGAGCATGTCAATGATCAAGTTAACGAAATCCTTTTCCCTTGCTCCTCAATTCAAGGCTGCACCCAACAACCCAATCACCAAAGTTAACAAGTTCAAGAATCAAATTTGACAAAGTCAAATCTTCAAATTTGATTAGACTCATGTTAGAACTAAAGTTGATTTGTGTCCCTCGTTATGCTAGCATGCCACACTACCATGTAAACCAATGTTGTATATCCATGTTATATTGAATTGCAATTGTGCTTCCACTAAATGATATGGACATTGATTTTCTAATAACTTTTCCAAAAGTGAAGATGAACATATTCAACTATATTGGGTAATATTTCAAACACTAGCTAATCATGAGTGTTCTTTACCGGATTCAGTAATTCAAGGTCACACGGATTAATTTAAATCGTGACTTTAATTAATTATATCTATATAATATATACACACGCACACCAACTACTTTTTCAATCTTGTTAAGATTTTGATTTTTCATAATTTCTTTTCATCGTGAATTTTAATTTGTTAAATTTTTTTCCAGAAGAAAAAGCTGGATAGTTTATATTAAGCTAATATAAAAGCCAGATTTGGTTACAGAATAATTGTCATAGCCACAAATTTGTTAAATGTATAATTGTATGTATTATGATAAGTATGTGATGAAAGAAGTTTGGCAAAAGCATTAGTGAGCTTCAAATATTTGTTATTTGAATTCTGAGGTTCTTTTTGGTTGCAAAAAAATAATGTATAGTCTTTTTTAACATACACATTGAAAAATCAATTTACAAATAAAAAATAAAAATACCTTAATAATTTGGTGTTTAAAATTATAATCTCGAACTCTGAAAAAACATATAAAAAATTCAAATCTCAGTGTCAAATTGTCAAATCGGTATTCATGAATTCAAATCACATGAATCAAGAGTGAGCTACATGAATTCTATTTATCAAGTCTATGTAGCTCACTTTTGAATCTTTGCTTCAGTGATTCCATCAACCATGGTTATCATTGTCCAATTAACTAAACCTATCACTAGAATTGTTCCATTATTTACTTGTCAGTTATCCTTATGTATTAAATGAACCATTACATTGCTTTGAAGCTTTATTTACTGCAAAAGCCAAATCAATTGCCCAGATCGGTTTGATAACCTTGGGCTCCCTAGCATGCAGTGAGAATAGTTACAAAATACATTAATTGAGGGGATATAAATTGAACCAAAAAATAAAATATATTTGAATCAATATGGAGAATTGACTTTGGAGTCTTGTATGACCAATAAGAGAATGTAGAAAACTAGAAAAAGTCTTGAACCAAAATATATCCTTTGTTAGCTTTCAAATCTTAAACCATGTTAATCAAATCAGTAGAGAGTTTGCATCCAAACCCCTTAAAATAGCTTCTTGTTCTGCCAACGATGTTACATTCTTGAGTTAGATGTATGTGTTTTTTCCTTTAAACTCCCTGATGTACCACTGCTGAGATAGAAGTAACATTTATCACTTCAGTTGGTTGGCCCTGCTCTCTCCATAGGCATCCAAAGGCAAACTAATGGGTTTTTACTTTTCTGTACCAATGATGTTACATTCTCGGATTATATGTATGTGTTGTTGCTTCTGAACTTCCGCATATACAAGGTATAAGCCACCATGTGTAGAACACATTTCCCGTCACCCAACCCCTTAATAAACTTACATTTAGTTACCTTGTTCCCATAAAGGTAAGATATTCAAAGTCCCCAAATGATTCAATAATATATCGGTTGATGACCTTGTAAAAATATGCAAAAGAGATAACCAAAGTTTGTTAATAAACCTTCCTTAATCACACAGCTATACTCTGAGGCATAAGCAAACGAGTGGATTTCTACTTCTCCACCAGACTTAATTTAGTCACCGTACTCCCTCTAAGGTAGATTTCTATTTTGATGCTCTTGCGATCCTCTAAATAACTCAATAATATATCGATCAACAATCTTGTCAAAATATGCAAAAGAGAATACCAAAGATTGTTAATGCCTTCCTTGATCTCACAAAAATAGTCTACAAAAATATGATCAAACCTTTAACAAAGAGAGAACAGCTCTTGCCCACCACTAAACAAAGATGGTGTGTATGGTTTGACATCGTAGTTACAGCCTTGTGCTTAGTATATACAACTAAGCACCAAATCAAGTAGTACAAAACCTATAAAACGTGATGGTCATGGTTAAAGTAAGCGTAAATACAAAGAATCGTGAAAAGGTGCATCGATAGCCTTTTAATTTTTTACTGACATAAAACCAAGAATAGTACAAATAATAGCCAAGTACTAAAAGCCTCACACAATTTTAAATGGAGCACAATGGTAGAGATTGACTTGCACCTATAGACTACTACAAGCTGCAACAGATATGCTAACAGATCCA
The DNA here is from genome assembly GCA_000404065.3 of Pinus taeda. Taxonomy (NCBI): domain Eukaryota; kingdom Viridiplantae; phylum Streptophyta; class Pinopsida; order Pinales; family Pinaceae; genus Pinus; species Pinus taeda. The sequence continues at coordinate 4,191 of APFE031393970.1, read as the reverse complement.
TGCTCATGTAGAAAATATGGCAGCTCATTACTTCACCTATTGTATATGTTTACCAGTTTACATGCTACACAACCTAACCCACAATCATGAATGACATCAAAAACAGTAATAGCAATTAAGGGAATCTAACCATAGAAAACACATGTCAATCCACTAGTCAACCTTCATTTTCAGGAGAGAACGTTTGTTAGACCACTGCATGAGGCTTCACAACAAATTTCACGGATATGCTTTGACTGAAATGGTCAACTCTCAAACATGTTTATGCATCTCAGTTCAGCATAGAATATGAATAGTTTGGAATGAAAGATATAACGAACTGGTTAGTACAAATTTAAAATCTGGAAATTTCAAAATAAAACTCTAGCAGGAAGACTTTGCAATGAAGTTACTGTTGGAGAGCATGACATAAAAAATGGAAGTTCAACAATTAACATGTATCTGCTGCACAATTATAAGATCAACACAAATGCAAATGACAAATTTCTAGACCTTTACAAATTCTAGAAAAATCCATCCATCATATCACAAAAAGTAGAACTTCCAAGCAATTTTATAAACTGATAAATGTGAAACCTTCCTATATAGGAGGTAATGCAAGCTTTCAAACTTGTAAGATACTGCTCACAAATAAAATGATTTCTTTCATTCAATTCTTGAAAATTATTGCTGCCAAGTGAAGATTTTCATGCAACCAGCTCTGAGTTACTTATTAACCGATGCCTCCAAAATATACAGTGCTTATACAAAAATTTGTAAAATCTCCGTAAGGCATCCAATACATACCTCATATCTTGTTCCAAGAACCAAAACAATGGAAATGTAAATTAACAGGTCACATCATCATTTTCTATCTAAGGACCTTGTTCGGACATCTTTCAACCCAAAGAATTTCATCTTCCGCACTGAATGCACAGGATGAAATAGCCCATGCTCAACTCCATTTTGAACTCAAGTGGTTGCACTGTCCTGGTGCACAGTAAGTGCAGAGAATGGGTACAGAGAACACCTTCATTATGCTTCCGGAAATTAGCTCGGTTCAGGAGGAACTAATTTCATAGTGCGCATCCACTCACAAAAACTTAAATCATCTAAATGTAGAAAGCTACTTTTTAGTTTTGTCCTTTGTTCAGGTGTTAAGGTGCGCAGCTGAGGAAATCTTGCTTCCTGTATAATTATACAGGAATAACACAGCCACAAAATAATCAGAAATGTCCGGCCCAAAAAGCATTTTCAATTTTGGATGCATTTAAACGGGGTTTTAACCAAACAAAATGTTACAATAGACACAACTAATATGAATTCCAAATCCAGCATACCTGCTCATATGGAGGGTCCTTATGCGCAGGAATCAACCTTGATGAAATGTACCGTGCTTGAGAGCTTCCCTCCTGAAAAGATATTTAAAACTTAGCCTAGCCTAGAAAAATCTTCGTACAAAATATCCAAATGCAACAAAATTGCTAATTAGATTATCACACAAGGGCCTTGTCACATAGTTGCTATAGAGCATACAAGGACCACCATCGGACAAACAGAAAAATCTCAAGGTTTCTAATCTAAATACACTCATCAAAAATAGGAGCAAAAGGCATCAGAGTTATTCATTTATTAAATGGATCCTTTGAAATCTAAAATTTTTCTCATATAAAGGTTGTCAAGGTGTCTAAAGATCATCCTACTGTTTGCAACTGAGTACAAAGGCCAACATTCATGCCTAACAATGGAAAAATGAATAAAGGAAGCTCGGTTTGGTTAGAACAGCAAACATAGGGTTTAGAAACAAAACAAGGCTACACAAAAGCTTTATAGTAAGAGAACTTCAGGAAATTAAGGTTTCAATAATTAACAGAATTACCGTTCTTGTAATACCCCACATGCAAAGAAAAGGGCCTAAAAAAATTTTTAGTTTGGCCTTTAAGCCTAATAGTAGAGCGTCTTTTTGAAATGTTCTGTTGCAGGTAGTCTGTCAGAAACTGAATACTGGCCAAATGCAGCATTCATACTGCTCTGAGAGACTATTAAACCCAAGTTGGCATCCATATCTTCTCATCTTATGTACTGTATGAAATGATATATGAAGACAATAAAGGTATTGTTTTCAGGATTTCCACAAATACTTCAGTGCACTCTTAGACCTGAGTTAGTGTCCATCCATTCTCAGGATATTATCTTTCATTATATGTACTGCCTAAAATGCTGTTCAATATTAATAAAGGTTCTGTTTCAATGGTTCTCGCAAATACTTAGTGATGTTCTTTGTTTTCAGAAGTTCCTAATCTCATTCAAAAATTCAGACTCTAGTTTGACAATTTAGATATTTCATAGCAACAAACTATGTGTGTTTTTTGCTGAATATATTTCTTGCTCATTTGGAAAACCTCTAACAATATAACAAAGACAGGTATTCAATCGATGCATAATTTTCCATCTTTTTCAACAAGAAGATTTCAGTTATAGCAGCAGGTCCATCTGTATATTTATCAGTTACTATCTGGTCAAGAACATAATAAAGATGCCAATTTTTGTAGGCTTCCTACTTTATCAAATGCATAACCACAAGTGGCATGCAAAGAAGCAAATCTACAGAACAAACAGAAAACAACTCCACTTAAAGCTGTTATTTGTCCTAATTCAATCAGGTCCATTTTCTTTAGATTTTTTAAATGTATGCCAAAGGCAATCTGCACTATAGACATCTAAGACACCACCAACTCGTCTTAAAGATGATGGTTTTTTCAAGATACCTTCTTCAGTTGAATCCATCGTGTATGAAATGATAAAATGCGGATATCTTTTAAATAATTTATCTATTGCTTGTAACATTGTTTTATTTTATAGAAGTTAAAACATATTCCATAAAACCATTTCAATGCAAATTCTTAAACACTTGAGTTTGATATTATTAAAACAGCATTCTTTCTTTGTTGGCTCTTCAATAATCACAAAAGACTTTAAGCTAATAGTGGGCCTCCAAAGGCAAAACATTTTAAATAATGTCATATTCATTTTAACATCTTAATATTTTATGATTTATCATTTATGTTTATAAAGCTTTTCATTCAAAATTCAAATACGTCCATGTTCAAGGCTATGCTGTAAGCTACTGGTAGTTTAGGACACCCATCAATTACACCTAAGTCACAGGGTTCACTGTTTTCCAGCGTTGAAGTTCTAAATTCACCATCTTAAAGATTTTTCTAAGTATGTTTGAATTCACCCTATTTAATTTGACCCAAAACCTGGATACCCTAAATTGCTTATAAGTTATACCTATCATTTCACTTTAACTGTTAGCTGCCCCCAACTTGCATACTCTTGCAATCATTTCAATTTTCATCAACCTACACAGTTTGTTCACATTCGAGAAGGTGCTGAGAATCTAACAGCAATTCACCAAAACCTAGAAGTATGCTGAGAATCTAACTGTAACTTCACAGTAAAAGGATCAGCCACCAAATTATCAACACTTAATTATAGAGCTGAGAAGAGCTGACAGCCATTACAGACCGGTATTTAAATTCAAATTGGTCTTCCTGAACTTGACATTCGAAGGGTCTGTACTTGCCGCTTCAACTGTCTACAATTGCAAGTGATCGATTTTATGTATTTTATCGTAGTTAAATCCATTATGTTTAACCAGCAAAACCTATTTTATCAGATTAATGTGTATAGATAATGGTATAATGGGTCCCATTGTTTATGATAAATTAGGTTTAATGTTTGATAAGTTGTTATTTTAAAATAATTTTTATATTATTGCGTATGCGTCTATCATCTGAACAATTATTGGTGTATATGTATTAATTTTTATGATTTTTCTGAACAGTCGATTGGAGTCAAGTCCTGCCTTTCTGATTTCTTCCCACATCCGTCGTTTTTCAATGACAAAGGAGGTATGGACCTTGCCAGCAAGCTTCTTTTAAAGTTAATGTCAACTGACAGATAGAGGAATTTTCAGTCTGGGAAACCACAAACAAGCCTTGCTTACAGAATGTGCAATCTCCATTGGCTGTGACATGGAGAATTATGGAAGGTGAAGACAAACTGTTTTATGGTCTCTGTACATCATTATCAAATGTGCCAAGTTCTAAGGTATACTCTATAATTCACGTCCTCGAGGAAGAGGATTTTCAACTAGTTGATTATGGGGACGGTGATTTATCAAGTCCCACCTCGATTTTTATAGCA
>APFE031393962.1:13023-33226 GCA_000404065.3 Pinus taeda | reverse complement strand
ATTTTTGTTTTTATTTTTTATTTCCAGATAATTGATATCTCGATCGATTAATGAACTCTTGTTCGAGCGTTTTAAGCGCTCAATCTAGCTTCGGGGCCTAAAAACTAGAGTTTTAGCTCATCTTCTACATATTTCTATGCAACACCATTTTGTACCCTAGCCAACTCCAAGCAAAAAATTGTCCTTAAGCAGTGGAGTTGATCATGTTGGATTCGGGAAGGAACCCTCTATCCAATGGCACATGAGTTTGACATTTTGGAATTCATATGATATTTTTTATCTAATTACTTTTAAACATAATGCTTGAAAATTCTTTGGACACTTTCAAAGGGCCTGAATGAAAAAACAATAAAATAACATAAAACATACACAACTAAAAAATTTCAAAAAATACCACTATTTTGAGTCCTCTTCAAAACGGTATTTTTCTTTTCTCAATTTATTTAAAGAGTTGAAAAAATCTTACATGAACACACGTGTCTCCAAAATGCAATTGAAATAAAAATAATAAAAAATATAATTTTGCATTAAAAAAAAAATTAATACGGAAAACATATTTATTTTCTCTCGTGTAGATCATGCTCATATATAATTTTTTTTTAAATTATACCTTTTAGGCTAAGTTATGTTATGTGAACACACGCATACCTCTTAAGTTTTGCTAAAAATTGCAAGTACATATATTGCATTTAATGAAAATTTGAGAAATTATATGACACTAATTTTTTTTCAAAAAATATCATTAAGACAACAACACAATTCTATACATATTATCTTTTTCCTCCGAATCAAAATTCACAATGCTTATATGAATTTTGAGGGTTGCAATCCGATAAAAGAGGAAAAACTTGAAATTTCATTACCACATTTGACCCAAAAGTGTAACTCATCTTCATGCTTTTACCCAAATGTCGTCACTATTGTCAAATGATTAATGTGGTTATCCTCTAATGCACTCACATCTATTGGTGTCATCCACCCCATTTTGTGTTAGCTTCTCATTGTGTTATGCTAATAATCAATCAAAATATATCGTGACATAACAATGAACTTTGATTCCTTTCTAATCCAATAGCCTAAGTAGATTCATTTTATATATCACCACCCCATCATCATGTCCTCCCATTATATGTTCATTGGCATTAGCCAACTAGAAATTTCTTTTGAATGGTACTTGATGCATGTCTATTGTCTACACATGAATGAATATGAAGCACATAGAACTTATTGAATGAATCCTCTAATTCATGGGCCTTCTAGAAAATAAACCCCATATCCTTAAGCAACATGACTGTAATGTCTCTTCTCATATTTACCTGCTTTTACAACCCCTCCGGGTAAATGTGAAACAAAGTGCCACTGTTACATGACTCGACCTCGTAGCTCCAATTAAGGAAGTGGGCCCTACAACTGAGACTTATTATCCACAACCTGACATCCTACAGGGACTACAGATCACCAAGTAGTTGAAGGAACACCCCAGGTAGTCAATTCTTGAGTTGGAACTTTGTTTCAGTGACCTAGACTCCCAACCACACCCTTGACACTGCTTACATGCAGTTGAAGGCCTCCGGTCGCACCCAAAAGCGCTCCATGTAGTTGTGACCTAAATTACTCAATTCAATGCATGTGGTCTTGAGATCTAAGCTACAATTCTAAGCCAACCTCTAGACCCCTGCCCAGAATTGCCCGAGACTTCTCAAAATGATAAATAACATAAGGGTGCTGCTAAACATTCAAAACTTGAGCAAGAACTTGACCTAACTAGACCTAACCATGATATTCATTTCATCAAACATATAATGAACATGTAAACTATAGGTCATGAATACATATCTGATCATAGAATTATAAAACTTATCTAAGAATCACCAAGAAGGTCTAATGCCCTATCATAATATCTCCAATAACACTTGTTAGCCCATGCTTTCATTAACCATCAATACTTATCAAATCTTGAACGAATCCATATCTAGATCACATTACATATCCATGCTTATAACCAACATATAACCAGATTATTAACCATGACATAATAATCATTGAATCATCATAATATCAATTATATATGATCATTGTAACAACCCTAGCAAAAATTTCATGTAATAAAAGTTAATAAAGGCAAAAATAAGACCACGGGTAAAGGACATGTATTCCATGTTGAATGTTGGGAAAAAATATCCTAGTGGGCATCACTAGATGTGTATTTATGGCTAAGAAAATTGGCAAAGGCATTAAAAGAAAAAAAGACATTTTCTGCACATTTATTTACGAAAATAAGGGAAATTTGGAGAAAAGTAAAGTGAAAGGTCACAGGTTGTATGTGAGGAGAAAAATGAAGGAAAATAATGGAAAATGAAGAAATTGGAGGCCTCATTAATAAAAAGGCTTATGAGGATCAAGCAACTTCAAGCTCTTAGTTATTGTAGGCTCTTGGCTCAAACTTGGTCAGTGTAAACTTTTGTTAGTTCAAGTTTGGATCTCTCTCATTATTCTCTCTCTCTCTCACTCTCTCTCACTCTTGTTCCCTTAGTGTTTTCTTGGAGCACTCTAGCTCCGGATCAAGGAAGGAAAAGCAAGCAAAGGGAAAGGAAGGAAAGCAAGGATCAAGCAACTTCAGCATGAATACTTGCATGTAACCTTTTGCATGTGTAATTGCCTAGCTGGTTTGGACATGCATGGCTTTGCATGATGGTGTATGGTCCTCTTGCTGTTGGTGGCATGTTTTTGCTGGGTTATGACAGTGGTTTCTAGCCTAGCCTTCCCTTTTTCCAAATTCCATGGTGTTTGTATGTTTATTTTGGTTTTTGAGTCTTTGGTTTTCTAGATGGATTTTGAAATCCAAGGCAGAGGTTGTCTCAAGTTTCATTCCCTAAGGCCTATGAATCCCTTGACCAGTTTTGGTGGGATATATAATAAAACCTTAGGAAGAAGTGTCGATTTAGGGCCTAGTGATCTGGGTTTGGATTGTGGTAAATCTTGAGTAACTGGTCTCAGTTTAGAGCCTAGTGATCCAGGATTGAATTTTGGTAAACTCTGAGAGTCAAGGAGATAGAAAATTCCTCAAGTATAGTGATGGATTTCAGATGGCATTCCAAGTTCGGTTCGGTTGTGATTTGAGCACCAGTTTTGGTGTGATCACTGTTTGGTGAGGGTGGAGGTGGTTTAACCTTTGGATTCCCTTAGCTGTTCTTTAATTGGTTGTTCTATGAGATGCCACATTCATGCTTGGAATATGGCACAGGGGCAGTTGGTTGAAAGAGAGATTTGGTTCAGCCATTTCTACAGTCTAGTGTTATGTGGAAGTCCTGAACCTGGTCAGATTTTCCTATGATTAATAAAAGCTAAGTTCTCTTAGTTTCTCACTGGTTTATATGTGGATTTAATGGTTGTCATATCTATGATATTTATATGGTTTTATGCTATTTATTAGCATTGTTAAATGACTGGTTCATGTCATGGTTATTTCATGTATTTACTTGTAATTGTTAAATGGATGGATGAAATACCTAATTGATGATATAATAGTTCAATAGAGAAGGAGGTGATCCTTCTGGTTATGTTTCATAAGTTCTTTCTGTCATTTATGTGATGTCTTGTATCTTAGACCTGTATGTTGCACTGATTCCAAGTGTTTGATAGAATGTCGGTCCTGGTTGGGGATGCTCATGCCTAAACATGAGGTTGATTTTTGATTTATCAACATTGTTATCATGTATTTGATGAATTCTAAAGGTTGTAGAAAGTTCTGGGTAGAGGCTAGGATTCTGGGCTAGAAAAGTGGGTCAAAGCTTGGGGTCACTGGCACATAGGCCTATGAGATTGAATTTGGGTTGTTGGATACTTTCATGCCTATAGAATGAGAGTGACCATGGGGTTAAAAGGCTTAAATCATCAGTGGGACTCATGGACAGGATATCTGAGTGGCTGACATGCCACATGAGGGTGTTGTTGCTGATGTGGATGGGTTTGTTTGATATGTTCCATCAGTTCCATTTCCTTAAGGTCACCAAGGAATTTTAATCCCTTATAGTAGCCTCTCTCATCACATGTTTACCCCAACAGGCCAGTTGCCTAGGTAGATGTGGGAGGAGGGAGTTAAAAACATAGAATACAATAAGAAAATAACTCTTATTAACTGATTGAAAAGACAACTAAGTCAAGAACTTCCATGTACCACCCGCCCATAGATTGGGCTGAACCAAATCTTTGTTTTAGTCAATCACCCTTGTGCCATATTCTAAGAATGAATGTGGGATCTCAAGGCATAAACAACTAGGGCTTCCTAGAGATTAAACCACCTCCACCAGTAGGCTATCACGATCTTGCCAAAACCGGTCAAGAGATCACAAAACCAAAACAAGCTTAGATGTCTCATAATTTATTCACCATTACCTTGAGGAATTTTCCTATCACCACCCACCTGTGGAGGGATTCTAGAATATTAAACCACCTCTACCCCAAACCCTTGGGAATTTTCCTGAGACCACCTCACTCAATTCCAAAACCTTCTAGCAATCCAAAACTAAACCAAATAAATGAATCCCATCACGCCATGGCTATCTAGGAAATGGAAAGGCAAGGTTGAAATTGCTTTCAAAACCAGGAAAAACCCATGCTAATGAAAACAAATACATGTACCATGCATTCACACCTCAGCTAGGAAATCACACATGCAAATTGTTACCTACAAATCCTCTTACTAAAGCTACTTGATCCAACCTTCCTTACTTGTCCTTTCCTTTCCTTTTCTTTCCTTATCTTTCCTTTGATTGCTTGTTTCTCCTGTTGGTGCTCTTCTCTCTCCCTCTTTTCTTTCCTATTTTCCTTTATTTTCATAAATAAATTCCAATTAATGCATCTTTTCCAATTTCCTTAGCCATTATATAACCAAAAGTGACACCCACTAGGATGATTTTCCCAACATTCAACTTGGAATACGTGTCCCAAGACCTTGGTCTTATTCTTTTTCCTTTATTAGCCTTTATTACATGAACTTTTAGCGCGAGCTTGTTACAATGACCAACCCAATTCGATTTTTCATTCCCTTTCCCTTGTTGTGAGGGTTATTATGGTTATTAATATTCCTATACAGACTATATTTTTTTGTGTGGAGTGAATTAAATTAACTTCAGAAATAAGAGATTGCGTTATGAGGTACCAAAATTCAGTTATCTCTCACAAGGGAGACCAAACCACAACCCAAAATCAACTCTCTAAAGAGACAAGAGAGAAAAACAAAGACTAATAGAGCTTACAAACATACAACCTAAGGCTAAATAGTGTCCTAGTTAACCCCAATTCAGAAAACCTACAAGAGTAGAATCATATACCAAATCCATACACATAGTCAAGTATGGGATCTAAATTAACACTTGCTACTATGATTAGGTCTATTGAATCCATCAGACGTATTTCTATTATCGATGGGATGCCAGGATGTTGTTCAATCCTCACCACTCTGCATTCAATCTTCTCTAGTATGTCATCATAGTTCTTCAAGTTTCCATGCATGTGGTCAAATGAATGGAGAAAATCCATCTAAGACTCATGCCAATCAAGCAAAGTGTTTCCTAGCAGGAATTTCATCTACCAATATAATTTGTCTATCCACCATTTTAGAGTCCATTCCACCATTTCAAAGTCTTAGAGGGAAGTTATGTGGGATGATGCTTCATCGTAGACCTAGCCACTTACGCTTGCATGTGAGTTGGGATATTCTCTCTCTATCTAGCTACAAGAACCTTGTATATGTGATGTGTATGTGTATTTACTCTACAAGCACACTCCTCATTGTAGGCCTCCTCTCTTCTCACTCTAGCTCTCATTATAGGCATTGTGGTAGCACCACATGGATCCTAGACAACAAACAACATATGATACTAAACAGATAGAGATTATTCCCCCAAAAACCACCTTACCCTACCAAATTTTTGATACTTCATCAACAAATCACCATTTCTATCAAGGTGTTGGTTCCTCAATGACGCTATTAAATTCCAACCCCCATCAAGTCTTTGTCCCCAACCACCCACAGACTCATACAACTACCTCTCAAGTTGAGTTGGACCCAATCCAACATCTTTCCAGATGCAATATTGGCACCACCTATCCTATGTTACTATGTGGTGGCCAATGAGCAAACCAAAACCCATAAAATATCAAGAGAGTATGCACCACTAGTAGAGAAAGACCCATAGAGGCTTTAGCCAAAGGCTTCGATAAATAATAAAATTCTTAAGACAGAACAAGGAGCTCCAACAATAAGAGGAAACATAGTCCAAATAAATTACACGTCTAATATCCAAAGAAACTTTCTCTAGCCTTACATAATATGTCAATCACACCTAGGTTTAGGGATCCCTCATACCCCTCCATATTTTATATTTTCTAGTCGTATGGGTCTGATTAGTAGGAATACATAGGCCACCCACCCCTAGGATCTAATTGAAGCATGAGGAGACACATAAGGCACCTTCTAAACAAAGCAATCAATAGCTAGTATTAGAAAGGGGTCTGAAGTGGAAAGGAGGGAAATTACATGAAAATAAAGTTGGTATGCTCCATATAAAGAGTTAAAGTGAAACAATATTTAGAAAAATTAATTGTACCTCTGCCACTTGATAGCTTGGTAATTTCCTATTAAACCAGATATAGTTTCCATTTCAATTTTTGCTTCACCCCCCTAAATTAACAATTCCTCTAAATTCATTCTAGAAATAAAAACGACAATGCTCCTCCCCTCGTTGCGCCAACAACGTGGTGGTGAAAGTCTTCACCTAAATAATGAATTGTCAACACCTCATCTCCTTCTAGTTGTGATTCTCATGCCAACCTGGAAGTTGTTCTAGTGCACTTTTGTGATCAAGCTTTAGACCATACATTTGAATTAATACATACATGTTAAGAATAATTACCAACTTCTCCTTCACACATATTGTGTTGCAATAAGAATAATCCCATCGAAATTTCATCTATTAGAATGAGGAGGAGTAATTTCCCTTTGTGTCTATATTACACTTGTCAAGGGAATGTATCCACCTCCCCTAGTTTATTAGCCTAGTCTGGTGGTGGTAACCCACCACCCCCCTCCCTTTACTTCATTCGTCACCCCATCCAGGGTTGGGAAATCTTATTGAACCATTTCTTAGTAGGTCATCTTCATAGGGGAGGCAAGTAGGAAATTCCACACCGACACCATTGAATAAGATGAGTCCAAGAATCCATAATTAGCCAACATACCCACCATTTTGTTCCCTATTTGTCTTACACACATTAGAACCAAAGCTGAGGTGTTTGATATAAGAAGCACTACCTGTTCTAGCAGCGATTCCAATCTCTATATTTTAGATACCTTGTGTGTATGGGAACCTGCTTGTACTTTGAAAACCATGTTAATGATGATTTGGGAGTCCCCTTCCACAAAAATATTATTGTAACCTTGAGTCTAAGCGTACTCCATTCCCATTCTCATACCTATTAACTCTACTATATTATTAGTGTCCATCCTTGTTGTCCCTGTATATATCAATATCAACATCCCTTTGTGGTCTTTGATGATGCCTCCATGCCCTATGGGGCCTAGCTTACTCTTAACGGCTCCATCAAATTAAACTTCACAAAAGGGGGAAGAGGGGGTTGCTAACTAGATGGATTGTTATACAAGATTTACGATTGTGGACAAACGTATCTCCCCTAGGTTTGGTGGCTAACCTAGAACAATAGAGAGACAAGGAACCTAATACTTTCCTTAAATTAAATAGATGACCATATGAAGCCTACCTCGAATCGGTCGCGGGATTTTCTCCTTCTTTAGCTTGAATGCTCCAATTCTAGCTCTGATTGTCAAAATTAGAACCTGCACAGTCAGATAACACAAGCCAAGAAACTACAAGATCTATGTAGTATCATCTAAATACTCTATTTAATAGATCACCATGGCATTGAAATACATGAAATAATAACATCACATATAGGAAAACAAAGAATTATTTGCATTAATATAAATGGAAGGAGTTTACAACCATAAATAGATGTTGATCTTGTAGAAGAGCTCCTCTAAGGCTGAAATGTCCTTTCCTTGTCACAATGTGCACCTCAAATTACCCTAAATTCATGAAATGAAACCTCTCACCATAGCAACATGAGGGTAGAATCACTCACCAAAATCCAACCCCTTCCATATGGAAGGTTGTAAATATATAGAGGAGTGGGGTAAGCTGGGAGTTCTTATTCAATTACCAATTTAAGGTTTTAGATTCACCTTTGATGGGCGGATGGGATCAAAGGATATGGAAACTCCAAAGTAGGATAGGATAGGATCTGAATGTTTTATCTGAGGTAAATGGTTGTAACAAATTCTAGAATCTTCTGGAAGAGGAAGACTCTAAATTTCTCTCTTTTTCCTGAATTTCTAGAACCAACGCAGGTGCAAGGTGAAGCAACCTATAGGTGATCATTACATGCCACAGTGGATAAGCCTATAGGTGAACATTGTCCAATACGAGGGCAGGGAGCGTTGGTACTAAAACTGGCTCAGATGATGCAGTTTCAGGCATAAACTTCGGGAAATGAAAGAGGCATGCTTAGGGATTTGTGAAAGATGATGACTAAGGGGATTATAGGATGTTGATTAATCCCATTAGGAGGCCTATTGATCAGATGTAACAAAATGGCCTATAATAAATTCCCCCCTAAAGTGCAAAGTCAGAAATGACTACTGATGACTGAAGTGCTTTACCTTGTGAGAATTCAGGATCAAGAACAATTGGTGAGTTTCATATTTTACAATACATTTTCATGATGGCATCTTTGTTGCTAAGGGAGACATACCCATAATCAACACATAAGATAGTGTAACATGTACGATGATAAAAATACACATCCATAGATGACAACTAGTGGACTTATGACTGGATGACTATCTGAGTGGTCATGGCCATCATGCATTGTGATCTCTACATAACTTCTAAAATCGCAGCCTCGATGTATGAAACTAGATTTGGGGTCTTCTACTTCCTTCACACAACCAACCAATGTACGAGTCTAACCATGTGAATTGATGAGTTGAGGTATAACATGGTAGACACCATCTGATTACTGGACGATGATGTAAACCGTTAAGAGACACGAGAGAAACCACCAATGATGTTAATGGCTCTCAAGGTACTCTAGTACAATTTGTATGGTGTGAGTAAATGAGTTGATGTTGAACATCACATAGAGTCTACCCCTTTTTCTCATGGTATTTAGTAAAATCATGATTGTTCAGTCGATTTAATCATTGATCCTCTTCATCATTTTGTGAAATAGTTAATGCTGGTTGAATGTTTTCAAGGTCTTCATCATCATCATCTTCAATCCAAACTTCATTCTATATTTAAGTTATTATTCTTTTAGGTGGATATAATGTGAATTTCATAGTAGAATTGCCAGAAATGAACATGTCACTAGATCAACAACTTATGAATGCATCAGTTATAACTAACCATTTCCTACCAAGGATCAATGGGTTTCCTCCTAGATTATTTTTAGGAGTTAATATCATAAATTCAACAGGATACTCCCATGAATCTAAGGATATTGAAACATCTTCTAGTATACCATTAGGTTTGACAACAGATCTATCTGTTAATTGAAATAGAGTTGGGGTATATTGTATATTCATTAACCTTAGTTGATCCATAGTATTCTTACTCATGATATTAATTGTTGCACCTAAATCAATCAAAGTGTTTAGAATTTCAATATTATTGATGTGGATTTTTACAATAGGGTTACTTGGATCTGAATATTTTTCAATTATTGGTTTCCCCATCATAATATTTGTAATTTTTCCTAGCAATTGAATATTTTTAATGCCTTTTCTTTTTCTTCTTGGTTTCCTGATACACAACTCCTTTATTATCTTTGAAAATATAGGTATTTCCTTTATAGACTGAAGCAATGGAATTTTGATGCAAATATTTTTCAATTCATCTAACATGTTATCATTTGTCTTTTTATTCCTTTATCAATTTGAAGTCTCTCGGGGAGGGGATGATTTTATAAGGAAACATAAGGTTGTTCAACTATAGAAATTGTAGGGGTTTATTTAATTTGGTTGTCATCTAATTGTTTAGGAATAACTTCCTTTGGAGGGGTCTTTTTGTGATCATGAGATGTCCCATTTTCAGGAATTTATCCTCTTTATATTATTGGATGACAATTGGAGGTGTTTTATTTTGCAATACTCGACCAGTTGGACACCATTTACATCTATACGAGTTATCATAGAAACTTGAAAATTTTGGCCCTTAACATTATAGACAGGTTTTTGAGGTGCTTTATTATTTGGATTGGGGAGTGGTTGTGTAGATAGTTGATTATATTTCTGAGGAAATGAATTAGATGGTAGTGGAAGTGGTTGACTTGAGGTCAATTGAGGTTGGATGGGTTGTATAGGTTTGGGAGGAGAATAATACTAACGTTGGTAAGTCTGAGGATGTTGGGGATTCCTACCATAAGAAACTTGCCATCCTTGTGACCAATATGGGTTTTGTCGTTGAGATGGAAAAGTTTGCATTGGTAAGGATGTATTCCATTTACTTTATGGTTGTGCATGACATTGATATTGTGTATTGGGATCTAGTGCCATACTTTTTTATAGAGGTTGTCAAGGTCTTCTGGAAGCAGCATAGAAAAGTAGTTCAATTTGACTTGTCCTAACTTCGTCTTGGAAAATAAATTTAAGTCTAAGTATTGAAGGGAACTCATTTGTAGCATGCTTTTCTACACATATAACACATATTTCAACACTATGAAGAGGGAATTCTCGTAATGCATGTTTTTTCCTACATCTAGGACATAAAATAGACAATGCAACTTTTCAACTTTTCTCTTGTTTTCTATTCTTAGCATATCTAATTGTTCACTAAGATTCCCAAGAATATCATTTTTAAAGTTATCAAGAAAATTACATGATTATGCTATACTTACCATTCCAGATGCAAATTTTCTTACCATTGGCATAACCAGATCTCTTAGATTCTTACCATATTTTGATTTTCCTCTTGAAATGTGTTTTCATAGCTCACAAATATATTGAAATAACAATTGAGAAACATCTCCTTTACCCATTAGGTTAAGAATATAAATCCATTCATCTCTTATGTCTTTTATCAAGAGAGTTTTTAAAGTGTCTTCTTCTAAATTATGCAATTTATCTCTTTCGACATTATAAACAAACCTCTCCACAAAATATTGAGGGCTTTCATTCATTTTTTGGGTCACCTTAAAAAGTTCATCCTTAAGGTCACAAGGCATGCAATAATATTTGTATTTTTCTACAAATATTTTTTTCATATCGTCCCATGTCCTTATAAGATGTGTTCCTAGACTCATGAACCATTTACGAGCCCCATATTTAAAAGTAGGAGGAAATAATTTTAGTTTTTTAGTATCAATCAAATAATCATATGATCTACACAATAACTCAAACTCAAAAACAAATGTTTTTGGATCCTCATTTCTTAGTCCAGGGAAATTAGGGAGGATATATGTGAAAATAATTTTCATGGTAGAAGTGGTATTGATATCTAAAATAGGGAATTCAAAAGGATCATGTTCATGAAAATCTCCATCATCTCCCCTTCCTCCTCTACCACCTCGACCTCCTATACCTCCTGCTCCTACTGTACCTCTACCTCCACCAATTCTTAGTCTTTCCTCTACATTATGTAGTTCTCCTTCTTCACCCACCATTGTATATTCTTCAGAGCTAATATAAGGTTTAATGATAGGGATGTCTTCAACTAACTCTTTTTACTCTGGTTCCTCTATCAATGGTGTTTCAAAAAAAAAAAAAAAAAATCTTCTTCTACTTCTTGTTCTTCATTAGGTACCTCTAACTCTTGTCCTATGTATTTTTCCCCTATTGAGGAAAGAAATATGACTCCTTCAGTTGGGGATGTAGGTTATTTTACTGCAACTTTTGTAGATGAAGTTGGTGAGTCCCTAAGTTGAATTTTTGACCTATGCACTTCATGAATTATTTTTCTACCTGCAAATGATGGAATGCATGTATCGAAAGGTGGTGCAGCACTACGTGGTCTCATAGAGATGGTTGGTTATGTTGGTATTGAACTACACCCTCTACTTACAAATCTACCCCTAAAATCTCATTCTCTTTACATGTTTCCTAAATTATTTTAATATGAATTTAAATATGCATCTAAGGAATGAATGCAACTATTATGAAATGTAGTTGTGACAACTCTAGCTTAGAGAGAACCCCACAATCATGATCTGTAGGTTCTTATCTCTCAACTCACTGCTCCCTCTAAATAAATATATTTAAATGAAAAGGAATTATATATTAAAAGTAGACACCTATGTATACTTCCCCGATAATGGTGCCAAAAATGTT
Organism: Pinus taeda; assembly: GCA_000404065.3. NCBI lineage: Eukaryota > Viridiplantae > Streptophyta > Pinopsida > Pinales > Pinaceae > Pinus > Pinus taeda. Next base: position 20,820 of record APFE031393962.1, on the reverse strand, counting down.
GGGTAATTTAATTTTTTATTAAATTACTTACATTAAATCATCTATCTACAGTTCGTGAACTTTAAAGTACACTTTTCACTATATATGCTAGGCAATCAACATTTAATTGAAAGAAAACTATTATAATTTCAAGATGAAAGTTAAACCTATTTATGACTAGAACTTAGTAAGCACACGTGAATTTTCTATCCCAAAGGCCAATATTAATTTCAAGACATGGAAATTAAATGAATTCAAAGAAAACTATGGTAATGTGAAAGCTTCAAAATATATTCTATGAAACAACGAAATGAAATATTATTCTATTGAAATTTGAAAGACAAAATTACTATACTATGCTTTGAAAATAAATCTAAACTATTGACTTTGGAAAAGAAACCTATTCTATGAAACCTTGAAGAAAATTTAATCTATGAGGCTTGAAATAAAGTCTAAACTATCAAACTTATGAAAGAAGAACTAATCTACTAAACTTGAAATTGGAACTTTTCTAGAAAGCAGTAACCAAAAAGGCAAGGACATATCTACAGAAAATTGAGTGCATACGAGATTACTAGTGTGTGTGTGTGTGTTATGAACTTGAGCTACTCATAAGTACCTAAACATAAATATGATACTAAGCTTAAAAAAAAAGTCAAGGTAAATCTTTTGATGTTTTTGATTTATTATCAAGTGCTTGACCTGTAATGAAACAAAGAGAAATGAGTGCAATTCTAATTTAAAGACAAAGTATTGAAATGAAATAGAGCATCTAAATAAAATGAACAATGAAGTAAAGTAGATTCTAATCTAGTTGCAGAGAATAAAGAAAGTAAATACAATTTACAAAAGACATGTATACTATCTCACACAGCCTCTAGGGGGCCTCCTAATGAGTGTGAGAGGTTAAGAACTCACATCATGAGACTTGAATCACCAAAACAATCACAAAGATACCATGAATGGATCTTGTATTACTTGAAGTGTAAAAATAGAGTTCACAATAGGAAATGATAGTAAAAACAATTTTGAACTTAATTGACTATCTTTTGCTTCCAAAAAAAAGTGTTTTTATAATCATTGCAAGGTTAACAACTTAAGGAATTATTTCTTAGAATCGAGAATTGGAATTGACGTCTAAGCTTCTAGATCAAAATAAGACCTTCGCTTTGTTGGGTGTGGATCCTGATTATCTTCTTGATTCAGAGGTCTTTATTTTAGCCAGATAATACCCCAATAACACTATACACCCCCTCCATCCAGGGGGGACTTGCCCCTCTCCTCGCCCTGACCGGGGGATTCGAGGGCCAGCAAGGGTTTGGGGGTAGCACCCCCGAAGCTAAAAATAGATGAAAATTTTCCTTGTAAAATATTATAATTTTGTAATTAATATGGGTTTCTCATTAGGTGGATGATATGACGATAGAAGTTATGTTAATTTAGGGTTTTTTTCTTTGGAAGGCAACCCTCAGTTTATATGAGGGAATTGTATTGTAGTTGTGTATGATTATTCTGAGTGAGAAAGAAAGAGGGGACTGTGTGACAGCGAGGAGGAAATTACCATAGATCTATTGTAGGTTGTACCTCTTCATTTTTCTGGATAATATAAAATGAAGGAATGGTTGTTTCTTCGTGGATGTAGCCCAAATTGGGTGAACCACGTATATCTGCGTCTCTCTTTTTTTATGTGTTTTCCGTGTTTGTGTTTATGTAATATTTTATGTGTTCCATTGCTTTGTAATATATAATTTTCTAACAACTAGTATCAGATTCAAAGGTCTATTTGGTTGATAAACTCGCAGGAAAGAAGGGTTCCTAGTTTGAGTGGGGGTAATGGCAAAAGATGCTTGGATGGGGGTCGAAAATTTTAACAGCCAAAAATACTAGTTGTGGAAGATGCAGATGGAAGATTATATGTATTAGAAATATCTGTACCTACCATTGGAAGGAAAACTGAAGAAGCTGACAAGTATGACAAATGAAGAATGGGATATTCTCAACTAAAAGGCACTAGTAACAATACAGTTGTTCATAGCAGCTTTGGTAGCATTCAACATTTCAAAGAAAACTACAACAAAGGGTTTAATGATGACATTGGCCAAATTATATGAAAAAACCTTAGCCTCAAAAAAGTTATTTATTATGAAGCGTTTATTTAATATGAATATTTCATAAGGTGGATTTTTTGTTAATCGTTTAAATGAATTTAACACAGTTACCAAGAAGTTAAGCTATGTAGTGGTAAATTTCGACGATGAAGTTAGGGCTCTGTTTTTCTTTTGCTCATTTCCAGAAAGTTGGAATGGCCTAGTTATGGCTATTAGTAACTTTGTCTTTGGGTCTAGTACTAAAAAGTTTGATGATGTTGTTAGTGTCATCCTTAGCGATGAAATGTGATGGAAAACCTTCGGTGAGACATCAGGTAATGCTTTGACTGCAAAGACTAGGGGAAGAAAAATGGAGAGAGGAAGGAGCCCAAGAAATGATAGTAAGTCAAGAAAAGTCATATCCAAATTGAGATCAGGGATATTGTGTTGGAAAGGTGAGAGGAAAGGACACCTAAAAAAATATTGCAAATCTTGGAAGGGAAAAGAAGGAGATGGATAATAAGAGAAAAATCATGAAGCAAATGTGACAGGTGATGTGTTGCAAGGTGCTTTGATTCTTTCATTAGAAATTATTATTGATACTTGGGTGGTAGATTCAGGGGCTTGATTCCATGTCGCACTTGATAGGAAACATTTATATGACTATGTTCAAGGATATTTTGGACAGGTTCATTTGGGTGATGATAAACCCTGTAAAATTGTTGGAATTTGTAGGGCTTTTATAAAACAAAAAAATGGAAACTACTGGTTATTAAAGGAGGTAAGGCATGTTCCAGATCTGAAGAAAAATCTAATTTCAATAGGGTAGTGTTGATGCCTCTAAAATTGTTGCACCAACATTGAGGATAACCACCTGGTCCGGCCCTTAATGCAGTTCCTTTCTCGTTTGGGATGGTGGCTCCGACTAGATAGTATGGGACCAGTTTCCCAATAAAGTGTGATTTGATGAATTGGTGTTTAATATATATAACAAAATGATAGATGATTTGGACAATGAAAGTATATATATATATATATATATAATTATATATATATATATTATATATATATAATATATAATATATATATATTATATATATATTTATATATATATATATATATATTTATATATAATATATATATATTATATATATATTATATATATAAACCGGGGTAATACAATATCAATGCAATTCATAATGATTTTTGGTAATCAAATCTTAATGAAAATCAATCACTTGGCTACAGAAAGTTAAGCATGAATGATGACCACTTTAAACAAAGTGATATAAGACATATCACATATCATAATAACATCAATTGTCAGCATATATTCTTAAAAATATCAATTCCAGATTATTCAAAATTGATATAATGCATAATTGTATGAAAAATTCACATATAACAACAATATCGAATCAAAAGACTGTTTAATTGCATAACATGAAACAAAGAGACATTGATAAAAGTACCATATGTATTTGAATCCTCTTACGAAAGTAAGAGTCTGGTTCTCTCTTCTTATTCTGAAAACTTCAAAAAGATACAGAAATGAAAGTCCTCTTGAAATCCCCTTTACAACAAGTTTGAACCTTGATCCTTGTCTTCTACAACAGTAAATTAAGAAGTACATAAATGTTATCTTCTTAAATATAATTTTAATACAATTTCAGGACCCTTTCTAAAATGACATGAAAGGATCTTTATAGTAAAAATAAAAACAAATTGTTCGTAAAAAGTGCTTAAAGTGGTTGGAACAACCTTTCTCAAGATATGGGATTTCATGTTAAAAATAGAATTGCGATAGCTCTTGAAAAGATGCATTGCATCTATCATTCCTCCTGAGGCTTCAAGTTACAAATCTCGAGCATAGTTTGGATCTCTGGTGGATGACTAATCCTAGCATGCAACTAACCTGTGTATACTGCATCCGAGAGTTTTGGCATCATCCGATCTACTACATCAGCAAGACATTTGATTGTCATTTGTTGGCTATGCGGTTTGACTAAATAGAACCAATATGTATCCCAATTGAGGCTTTCTAATTTTTTTAGTTGCTCCTCTCTGGTATTCAAATCTTGCTTCCATTGTTTTTTCCAATACTTTTGCTTTTGGAAGATTTTTTGGGGAACACTCAAAAATTACATTGCCGCTATGTAAGTTATCGTTTATCAGCTCAATGATATTATTTTTCACCACCCTGGCCCTTGAAGTTTCTCTTTCTGCTTTGATCAGCTATGTCTCCCATTCTGAAAATAATATCTCTTTATGAGATTCTTCAATAACTGGAAATTTAGCAGCCCTTCCCTTTTCTGTGCTTTTCCAAGAGATATAACCTGTGATTTTGTCATCTACATCCTCGAATTCCAACTTGGAATTGACCGCTTGATCTCTCATTGTGTTGGTTTTGATACATAGTGGATGAATGAGAGATATCTTTTGGCAGAGTTGGGTTAGTTGTTGAGATAGGAAATTATTTATTTCTAAGGCTTCCTTTATAAACTCTTCAACTTTGAGATTGTCTTTGAATTGCTCCATTGAGAGTTGTAGTGGCTTTATTTTCTCATCCATAGATTTAATCTCTTCATGATGTGCTAGTTTTAGTTGTTCGAACTCCTGAGATAAATGTTGTTGCCTTTCAATAGCCTGCTGATCAATCCTCTACTTTTCTACCCTTAACTTTTCTTCAAGCTGTTTAATCTTTTGATGTTTTTTCTTGACCAATTGATTGACTTCGGTTGCTTTACCTATCATGGCAGCTATATACACTCCTGCAAACTGAGATAATTTGGTCAAGTCCTTAGAGGGATTGACCTCTGAATCTTTCTAAGAACTGTTGCTGATTCTTGGTCTATCTTTCTATTTTTCCATTGCCTTTTGACTATAGCTCTGTGTTTAAGGCTATAAAACACATCTAACGGTGGAATTTTTTCTATGCTCAGTGTAATCTCTGATGAAGGATACTCAAGGATTACCTCAATTTCTTTTGGAGTTGAGTCCTTGCTGGATGGTGTTTCATTCACAGGATCATGAATTATGGGTTGTTGTCTTAAAGGGGATCCCGTTACGATAACATTTTGGGTATCACTATGTCCTTTATTCTGTTGATCAAATTGTTCCCATTCTTTGATCAATATCAGATCAATGTGAACATCTAGGTTCATCTGTTCACTTGCCTTCTCGCTTATCTCGGTTGCACTAGAAGTTTTCTCTATATCCTGCTCCATGCTTTGCTCCATTTGCTAGATGAATGGTGCAATATTCAATAGGTCCAATGGTACTGTCTGAAGCCTTTGCTTCCTGTATTGGATGAATTGGTCCATTTTTGCTAATCCCAGCTTGATTTTTTCCATTTGGCTCACTTGTGTGAATGTCTCTACTGATGTAAATAAGTCATCAAATTCATCTTTCTCATGGATGAATTGTTTAACCTTTACCTGAGTAATAAAATTAAAAGCAACCTTATTCGGGTCATATTGTCTTTTAGGAATAATAGTTAGGTTTAAACCCTTTGTTTTCTTGGCTTCAATTTGAGCATGTTTGTAGTCACACAATGAATAGATGCGGCATTGAACAGGAAAGGCAGGCCATAATTGTTTCTTGGTGTCTTTGAGATTTTTTGTAAGCCCTTTTTCAACTGTTTGATAAGCTATTTCCCTAGAGAATAGTTTATCTGGGACATATAGAGGAAGGACATGCGGGTCAGTAATGCTACCAAAAACCCTAATATATGTGAACAGTTCTTCCCCAATCCAACTGCCAATTGAAGTTAAATCAATACTAACCTCCTTGAACAACCGAGCAGTTGGTCTATTAAAAATCGCCTAATGAATGGGTAGGATGAAGCCATGACAAATTTTGTAAAAATGCTTCTTATATTGTTTATGCCATAGGAATTTATGGTAAACATGGATAGGGCTTGGGTCCTGGATGGTCCATTTCCATCCCATGATGGGAAAATAAAAAATTGAAACAAATGGTACTCAACTATGTAGGCACTCATATAAAATGGGGGAACCACTCGGGTGGTAACAAACCTATTTTTCCTATAATCAAGTATTTGAATGGCCATTTTTTCTGATAGGATAGTATCCCAATCCATTACAAAAGAGTTCAATGTTGCTTATATTAACGTAATTGGAAAACTTAGCAGAATTGGAGCTTCCAAATAATCTACACATCATTGTGGTAGCATAACAATATGGAGACACTAGGGAGTCCACAAAATACATACCAGATGATTTGTGCTTGTGTTTGTTAGGGAAATGCCTCCATTGTCTGATGGGGTTAGACTCTATTTGATTTTCCTTTGAGAAAGCTTCAAGGAATGCCTTATTGTAGTACTTCTAAGGCTCTGGCAAATGATACATTTTCTTCAAGTCTTCAGGCTTGAAGGATCCAAACATTCTTTTGTCAGCTATGAAGAGTGTCATGTTCGTTATATTGATGCTTTAAATTACCATTTTACCATGTCATTATATGGAAAAATATTTGGACAGGCTGCTATTCGATAAATAAAAGAGTCAGCTAAATCACCAAGTGTGTTTTCTGACTCTATAGGTCCATCAGCTATTGCATGTCCCTCACTTACCTTTGGCTTTTCCATTTCTAACATATCATATATGCCTTCCCATGCAATTTTCCCACAATCTTGACATGTGGTATCCGAGATCAATACAATTTTTTCCTGTCCTTCCGCCACTGCAGTGGGAGATTTCGTCTTTCAAGCTTTCTTTGACATTTTGGCTGGTTTCATGCTCCTAGATTAAAACTGCAAAAATGCAATAGAGGACAGTGATAGGATAAAACTTTTAGAGCAGCTAAATTCTTGTAAAGATAATATTGAAAGAAGTACAGACGAAAATCAGAACAAGAGCATTTGATGAGAAAGATTTCGTATTATAACTTGATATTAACACGAAGGATGAAATCTTGAAGGACCGCGGTCATAACTATTCTTAATGCTTTGTCGTAACCAATGACGTGAAACTTTAATGCTCAATGAATGGATCCCATCGTAGATTTCCAAAGGTCTTATTAGAATGTGTGTCATGAACTTTCTGATTTTGCGATGAGAAATTTCAATATATTATTTTAATATGTAAAGAGCGATCAGATATCACAAGTCGGGATTTATAGATTTCATGTTTGAAGAGTCTTTTGAATTTCTGTGATTGCAATAAGTAATGACCTGGCATATAGAGTTGGGTAATTCCTCATTTAACTCGCCCGAATGGTGTTTTCCCTTTAGTATTATTGAATCAATTTATTATATTTTGACATCGCATCACGTGTCCCCAAGGTAAGTAACACTTTTCTTTGTTGGGATCGCGATATGCGATCAATGTATATCACATCGCAATTTTTTGGGGCTAGCTTCCTTTGGTTTTCGGGGTATGCAAAATGAGAGAATCATATTGCATCGCAAAGTTTCAATGGACCGCTAAAACATATTCTTTGGAATCTGTGATATGCGATATGTGATAATTTTATCGGATCGCATGTTTGTCAATGGTTTGCTTAAGAGGCTCTATGATTGAGACTTTCACATAGCAAAATGATTATTTGGATTGAATGTCCCTTAACCTTAAGCGATTGCGATTTGTGATGTGTGTTGTTTTTAGAGGGTTTTTTGAAGCACTTCTATTTAAAAAGCAAGAAACAAAGAAATTTATTTCTATGTAACGTTTTATTGTTTTTTTACAAACTAAAGGGACCCTATTTCCTATTT
>APFE031393962.1:0-12849 GCA_000404065.3 Pinus taeda | reverse complement strand
GGGGGGGGGGGGGGGGGGGGGGTTGTTGTATAGCACAACAATTGGTGATTCACTGAAAGAACTAGTTATCTCTGAATAAAATGATGAAATTTCTAACACTTTCTCAAGTACAAACAATTGAGGAAAAGGAAACTATTTTGAAATTAGTTAGATAAACAAAATTACTCTGAATAAGAAAAATTGATCAATTTTGCAATCTCTTTTCCAAACCCTTATTATAAATCAAAACATTTTTGGTTTCTTCAAGTCTTGATTGGTTGTTAAAGATAAAGTAGGGGGCTCCTGCAACTTAGCTTTTTTAATTTAACTTTTGTCATATGTAGTGCCACTGCTGCCAGCAAACGTCTATAATCTCGACAGGGTTACCTTTTAACCATCAATTATTCATTATCCCATCCATCTAAGAGTATAATCTTTTAAAGATAAATTCAGAAATATATTTCTATATATATTTTCATTGTTGTTTTTTTTTTCTTTTTTCTTTTTCTTTTCCAAATAAAAGGCATTGCCCTGGTTTGGGAGCCAGAAGATGACAATGCCATTCACTGGTTGTAATTGAACTGAACAAGTTGGCTTGTGATGAGACCCTTTGTCTTATGATTATAAGCCATTACCCTGTTTTGGTATGCAATATTGGTAATGTGAGTTTAATTAGTTCCCTATGATCATGGTAAGTAGGCTCATAATGATACCTCTTACCTTTTATATCATATATATTTTAGAACTAGCATTTGCACCAGATGTTGCAAAGGAAACGCCATAAGGCATAAATTGAAGAACGCAAATACAACAAAAAAAATACTTATAATGAATTTATTATTAGATATTCCTATGAATTGCACTATATATTAGCCCCACTAATTGTTTCCCTTTCACCACTATGGTCACGTTATTGCTTGATGGCATCAATTGTATTCAAAAGGGCTGCTTAATAGCCCTCTTCCGATACAAAAAATTGATCCCCATACCTGGACTGCAGCTCACAGAAGAATTGACGAAGAATGGCTTAAAAACACTCTCCTCATTTGACCAAAAACATTTAGGGCCTCATGGCATTACCCATTCTGTACATATCATCAAATTACAGAATTCCATGTAACTTCATCTAGCTTAGGCATTGCATTAAATAGTTTCAGTGCTTGGTCCTCTCATCTCTGTAATAATAACTTCAACCCCTGCCATGATTTATGTGGCCACGGTAAGCTCTTGCTGGTGATCTGGAGTGGCGGTCACGCTGATATCAAATCAGAGGTGCTCGAGAGGGCCGACCATGCTGATATCTAACTGGGGACCTTGACTTAGAGCGTGATTTTGCACGTGACCTAGGAGATCTGGACAAGTCAATTGGAATTAGATATTTTCACATAAGCCTCCAACATAATAATTTTATTCGTGTGAGAAGAAAGGAGCTCCAACATAGAAAATTTATTCACATAAAAGACACAGCTCCAATATAAATAATGTCATCTACATAAGAAGGAAGTAGATTCAATATAATTAAAAGAAAAAAAGACTAAGTGAATGCATGCATTGATTTTCGACTCGCAGCCTTTTCATCAATATCATCTCCATCTACTTTAAGGGTTTTACTTATTTTTGCAGCCCTAGCTGATGCCATTTCAGTTGCAGACTTCATTGATGTAGCCCTGCTGGCTGCCTGTTGTGTAGCCATTGACTGTTGCATAAGCAATGCCTGTTTAAACTGTAATTGCTGCATGGCAACTGCTTGCTGCATCATCATTGGCAATGGTGGATGCTGAGAAGAATCGTTTTTATCTTGCTCATATTGATAAGATGAGCTCCCATTGTGACTCTTCGAACCTTGTCAAAATAACAGTAATATCAATTAACAATAATTATAGCAGTATGGAAGTACATTGTAAAGGGATGTTGCAATGAATGAAACAATTCAAAATGTTAACATAAACATAGGGAGAGATTCAATGACCAGCTCATAGATATCAAAGAGTACAAAAATGAAGCGATCTAGAAGATAACATGAAGAACATTCACAAACATTGGCATTGCTAAAAAAAATAAAGGAAGAAAAGAAAATATCAAAAATAAAAAATGAAATGGAAAAATTATTAAAGCACATCCTATCAATCAAGACCTTACACACTTGTACCTTGATGCAATTTAACTGAAAATTGCCACAACATTTAGTGAGTTAAAACTTTTCCTCTAATTGCATTTGCAGATAAATTTAATAACAAACATTTTTCATTATAGATAACTTACAAGACTAACGGACAAATGACAACAGTAACAATTTTCAAAAACTGTCTCATCTCAAATTAGGTCCAGTTAAAGAGGACGGTAGATTAATCAAATACAACTCCACGCTAGTTTTTCCAAGTCTAATTGAATTGCAAAAATATGATGGTTATCTGGCTAACATACAAAAATACATTTGAAGGACAATACACAACTCTCACCTTATTGAAATTTTCAGTGATTATATTCCATAGTTCTGTTTTCCCTAACAATTAGTGAGAATCCACACTCTGCAACAACTTCATGCAAACCATGTGCCTAAATGCATGAAAAGTTTTCACGTAAGCTACATGCTTTAATTCTCATGAGAAGAGGTTTTGTAACTTTGGCCAATGTGTACAATTATTTATTGGTATATTGTTTGGAGGTAGGTATCAGATGAGGGTAATTAATCACTGGCATTGAAAGTTAAAAATTTCACAAAACAACTATATATACTGGACCTTTAAATCAATGTATATTTATAACTTCCACTTCCTATTTGCCACTCTATTTTAGTGTCCTAAATGCCAATGAGTCCATATTCTTTGCACTATTTTCACTTTATCAGGAGGGTATTTTTGTAGAAAATTGTTTTTATTCTACAGGAGGGTATTTGTGTAGAAGATTGTTTCTGTTCTACAAGAGGTTTCAAAGCTCAAAATTGGCCTTGAAAGTTAAAAATTTCATAATATAATCTTTCTGGAAAAACAACCGACCTTTAAATCAATGTATATTTATAAATTCCACTTCCTATTTGCCACTCTATTTTAGTGTCCTAAATGCCAATGAGTCCATATTATTTGGACTATTTTCACTTTATCAGGAGGGTATTTGTGTAGAAGATTGTTTTTATTCTACAGGAGGTTTGAAAGCTCAAAGTACATCAAAATGTGGCTCCCTTGCTGAAAATACAATGATGGTTTCTTATAGACAAAAAGAGTGGCCTGCCGTTATAAAAATTGTTCCCACTTATGGCCACTAACATTGCAGAAACAAAACGAGTGTCGTTGTCCACTTAAACCAGTTTAAGTTGTAGTTATCTTGAAGGCAATGGGGTATCCTAAGGAGATCCACATAAATGAGAATATGCCACATCTTCGAGTTATCAACAGTTTCAACTCATCAGGAAAGGAAATCATTAGTGTTACAATGAGCCAAGAGACCCTCCACATACCTCACCTCACCCAACTTCCACTACATTGCTACACTTAAATTGCCAAGAATTTCAAACGAAATATATCATTGATATCATTACAATTAAATGACCAATAGATCTAATCATCAAGCAACAAAAATATAACAGGGCTGCTGAGCACAGAGAATGTCAGACTTGGGAACTTTACAGCTAATTACAACATTGTTTTGGTGAGAGAAATACAGAGTCAATTACAGCAATAGAACCAATTCCATCTCACTACAAAGCATGGTGGATATGTGAAGGAGACCCATTAATCGATGCAGTCCTGCATGATCACTCTGTGTTATATCTCCATTTCCTTCTATGCAAACAGTGGATTAATAGTCCCATATAAGAGAGACAGGTTCAGAATTAGTATCATTCCCAAAGTATTCTCAACTGTGCCATCAATATCCAGTTTAATATCCAATTTTCCATCCTAATGACAATTGGCTATGTCACACAATCTTCAAAAGAAACAAATGGACAGGAAACTTCATTACAGGTCTGGATATGAAAAAATATAAATCTGAGATGAATTGGCAACTTACCCTTAGAAATCCTTCAGTACAAATACAAACATGGTTCAGAGCAGTTTCCTGCATAAAATGAAATGATATTAGACTTTGGTGAAACAAAACATACAGATATCAAGAAGTTGGGTTGGTTTAGCCATATTGGCAAAAGCCCAGTTTTGATAGATAGATAATGATTACCAGTACCAATATTAATATAATATCTGCTAATCACCTGAAGATGATTCATCATAGTCTCAATTGATCCACTCATGTCTGCCCCAACCTCATACGAGCTGATAGAAAATTTCTGCCTATAAACCAAATTCCCTTGTACAAGCCTCCCCAGCCTGAACACATCTTCTTCTTCTGCCAATTCGACTGCAATACCATTAGTCTTGGCTGTCTGAATTAGTTCTTTATCCTTCACTTTGGAGCCATTGATTATATTAGGTGCTCCTTGAACATTGGCAATCACTTTGAGGATCTTGCCTCGTCCAGATAGAGACTTTGATACAGAATTCTTGACATGTAGATTCATGGAAGATCCAAATGATAGTGACTTCACATAGAATTTAGAGGTCAATATCATCTTTGTCCTATGAATGCTTTCTGTGGTAGCAGAAATGGATGTTTGCCACAAATTCCCATAAGCACCAGCCTCCATTATATCAAACTCTGTATAAGAAAAAAGAATATATTGTATCCAAAGGATTCTGCAAGTTCAAATGCAATGGACAAAGATACAAATTATACACTGTCAGAGCAAGAACATGTGCATATATAGAGGCATGCATTGATTCCCTTTAACTTGGAACTAATTTTGGACAACTCTGCATTCCTAAAGAGCCCACCTCTTTCACACAAGCACAACGCAGAGAAGCCTACGCAGAAACACTCAATTGGAAATCCACATGCAATATAGAAAGATTAAAGGCTCTGCAAAGCTCGATAAATCCTTTTTTAAATGTATAGTTTATGGCTGTTTTCATGTATTTTCAATTATGCTAACTTGCTTATATAATGCAAATGGCCCCATTATTCGAAAAAGAAAAGCAAGATTGATACACATAGGAAAGCAGGTGGACAGTAGCTGTGTTGGCTCTGGTAATCCAGCAATCCAACGAAATCGACTCCAACCACTTACAACTAACAAAGAGGATGCCTAGACCAACACTCTAGCTGCATAATCACCTGCTAGATCATTTATTCAGAATAGCCAAAGAGACCCCATTTCTTCATTTCTATCCTGAGAATATTCATCTGTCCACCTCTACCTGGCAAATCAATCCCAATGAACAATTGTCTGGGTCAAAGTTCTGGATATGGTGAATATTGATAGTCAAATAGATTCAGACTGGGATTGGAAGTGGGATTTGTCGATGAATTCTTTATTCGTTTGCGGAAGTAATCAATTTTCCATTCAGCCCTTCTGCTAAGCATCTGACAAGAGCAACTGCATCCTCCAGTGTTGAACATCCACCTTGTCCAATATAAGGAGTCATTGCATGCATTGCATCTCCAGCGATGGTGACTGTTCCTTTTGACAATGTCCCAAATAACACTGCCCATGGACATCGACCTCTGAGAGGAGACAAACTAGGTGTGTCTGGCAGTGTTCTCTTCACAATATCATGATACTCCTCTGGAAAATCTCTAAGCAAATCCAATGCTTCTTGTATGATAAGCTTGGGTTCTTGTGCAATTTTTGAGTCTGTTGAGCAACATATTGTTAGTGAATGAAAATTTTGATTCAAATTTGGATGTTACTGGAGGGCTAGATGGAATAGCATATCATAATACCTTGGAGACGTGATTTTCTATTTAAGAACCAGAAAACATCTACGTCATTGATTGGAATGTACCCAGCTCTCATACCGTGTTGTAGATTGATATATAATTTTTGAATGAAGTCATGCCCTTCAGGGTAGGTAGACAATCCGCGACTTGTAGACCTTCCTAGGAATTTGGCAGGCTGATAGCCCAACCACTTAGAAACAATTGAGTTCACCCCATCACATCCTATCAAAACCTGTTGGTAGTTAAATTAAACCTGTTGGTAGTTAAATTAAATAATAAGAAAAATAAAATTGTACTGAACACGTCACCATCAAATATATTTGGAAGAAGATTAAAAACAATAAAAAAAGGGAAGGTTTCTTCATACTTTCTAAGGTCAAAGAACAAAGTTACAATACCATAACAAATCCTTTTACTAGAGAATGGCTTAATCCTTTTACAGAGCGGCAAATTTCTAAAATTTGGTTTCCTGAAGCTGTTTTCATAGGAATGGGAATGCGCAACTGAACAGTGTTACTGCATTCGCCCTCACTCTAAAGGGTTCCGTCATACATGGATAGAAAGATTGTGAGTACAGTCTTCCTTACCCAAAAGGTTTCAGTCATACAAGGATAGATCGATCATGGGTTTTGTTAATTAATCCATTATGAATTCATTGCCTGCATTTGACGTGGTGGACCTCTCAGGTAGGAGAGACACCAGGTTCTTGTCTGTTGGGACAAAATCCAAATTCCCGTCTATTCCTGCTCCCTTGATGCCCTCTGGATTTAACCTCCTTGGACCCCGACCTATTTGCTCAATTCAAGTCTCCAGGGTCAGTTTACAGGAGGATTTTAAGGCACCTCATCACACCCACACCCAAACAAATGATGATTATGTCGCCGCTGCTAATAACAATAAGAGTAGAAACAGAATAACAACAACAAGAAGGAAATACAAAGGAAGCTCCATCCCGTCGATTTTGCAGGCTCTACAAAACAGTGACTGGGATAACATAGAGGAAGCCTTAAAGCCCTGGAAGCACAAGATAAACCCCCAAGAGCAGACAATAATCCTCATAGAGCAACCCACTTGGGAAAAAGCCCTTGCCCTTTTCAAGTGGTTTCACATGCAGGAAGACTACAAACAAAATGTCATTCATTACAATGTCATTCTCAGAATTCTTGGTAGGGCTAAAAAATGGGATGAACTTGAGGATTTTTGGACCCAAATGACCAAACAGAAGGACGAGTTGCTGCCCACAAATAACACGTATGGCACCCTAATAGATGTTTATGGTAGGGCTGGCCTCAAGTCAGAGGCCCTGCAATGGCTCCAACACATGGAACAACAAGGGCTCAAACCAGATGAGGTGAGCATGAATACTTTTGTTCATATGTACAAGAAAGTGACCATGAATACTGTTGTTCATATGTACAAGAAAGCTAGAGAGTTTGACCAGGCGGAAGAGTTTTATAGGAAGTGGTCCCAAACTCATAGGCCACAACGGGCTTTCACATATAATACCTTGATTGATATGTATGGCAAGGCAGGCCGCATCGGCGAATGCTCAAATGCCTTCTCGGAGATGCTCAAATCAGGTATTTGTCCCGACATTGTTACTTTTAATACTATGATTCATATTTGTGGTTCATATGGTCATCTAGAAGAAGCAAAGGTTCTCATGAATAAAATGGAGGAAATAATAATATAGAGATGGCATTAACTTATTTCACCAGAATGAAACAAACTGGAGTTCAACCTAATATTGTAACTTATAGAACTCTGTTGCGTGTACTTTGTGGGAAACATATGATTAGAGAAGCTGAATCCCTGGTCCAGGAGATGGATGAATTGGGGCTTCGTGTGGATGAATTCTCAAGGCCTGTTATTATCAGAATGTGCATAGAGATGGGGTTGCTGATGAAAGCATGGTCCTGGTTTGAAAGATTTCGGCTTCTTGGAGGAATCAGCTCCAAGAGCTACGCTGCCATTATCGATGCATATGGAGAGATGGGGTATTGGTTGGATGCTGAGAAGGTATTCGGCTACAGTTGTGAAACAGAAAGAGGAGAAAACCAAAGTGTATTGGAATACAATGTTATGATTAAGGCTTAAGGGATTGCAAAACTTTATGACAAGGCACGGAAATTGTTTGAGTGCATGGATAATGAAGGAGTTTCACCTCATGAATGCACTTATAATTCTCTCATTCAGATGTTTGCTGTTGCAAAATTACCGGATGATGCAAAATGCTATATGATTAAAATGCAGGAGGCAGGGTTTGTGCTGAGTTGTGCAACATTTGGTGCTGTAATCGCTGTGAATAGTAGCCTGGGTAGAGCCATGGAGGCAGAAGACATTTACCAATAAATTAACAACTTTGCAACCACTTTCTGTTATCAATCATAATTTGTAACGATTAAGATTATTACAAGAAGGCAATTCTCACCGTTTTCCAGGGACTATGTATGGAATTTGTTTGTTCATTTCATCCTCCAGGCAGATCATCTGTGAACTGAAACCTCCATGGCGATGGCCATGCATGAATTAGGGTTGATTCGATTCAATTGTATTGAATACAGGGCAGTGCCAAAGGATCTTACCCTTCTAATCGAAAATGGGTTGCACGAAGGTCATCTGCGACTCCAAGAGCATGGAGTGCCTTCCAGGCATTAGTCCAGAGGTTGAGCCAACCAGTTCCTCTTCCCTAGGATGAAATCTGAAGCCTAGATCCATTAAAAACTATGTCTGCAAAACCCTCGCTGGGATAAAAGCTCATCTAACCTTCAAGCGCCTGGGATGCCCAAAGACGGACGCGCCCTGCCCTTCTCAGCGATATTTGAAGCAGCAAAAGAACTGTGGGTAAAGAATATAAAAAATTAACCTAAACTACATCCAACGGTTTGGAACGTTTTAATCGTCTAACATTTGATCCAATGGCTCAAACAAGTACACATGACAATTGGGGAGTTGATTTCATATGGGAACTCCTTACGGCATAATTACACTCTAAAAAATCATAAACCTAGTGGATGAGGTGAATCTTTGACTCCATAAGAGTTATTGGATGACAATTATAGAGATGCAGATGCTTAGTTGTAGAAAGTCTTTACTTTTTTTCTTTTAAATAACCTTTCTCAATTGATAAAACTCAAAATTATTTACTATGTTTTCTAGGTTTGAAAGATTTCACAATTTCAAAGAACATCTTAGAGTTTTATGATGTTTATCTAGTTTCCAAAACTGTAATCATTTCCTTGAAAGTTTCTACTTTTTAAAAGAAAAATTCACAATATATTTTCATTGAGATTTCAATAGTAAAAAGCCAATGCTATACTATTTACAACATTATTTCTGAAAGAACTCAAAATTTGCCTAAAAATATGTACTGATAAGAAGGGGTTACCTCCTTAGGGAAAGAATTTCTTTAGGATAAGCCACATCTTCTGAAATTTGGTATGCTTACCTTTGTCTTCATGTGCTTTGTCCCATTTCAAAACGAAATCACCAATCTGTAATGTTTTTGAGCCGGCTGAACTTGCATCGAAAGAGGATTTAATGACTTACTGATGTTTAGCATGAGTAATCTTGGCTTTTTCTCTTTCCTCATCTAATTTAAGAATTTAATAAAACTTTAATTGAATAGAGGAAGAAGGAGTTTCTTCAATGAATTGTACTAGGGCTAGTGATGGGAGGGCTAGATTTGGTTGAATAACAGCTTATTTCCCATGTACTAAGTTAAAAGTAGAAGTACCTATTGAGGCCTTCTGAGTTATACTAGTGCAAATATTAAAGATTTATGCCAATTCTTTTGGCTTTGATCAACAGTCATTTTAATAATCCTTATGAGATTTTTGTTAGTTGACTCTTCTAAGCCATTTCCTTGGGGATAGTAATTTGCAGAGTATTTTAACTTAAAACCTCCCTTAAGAGCAAATTCGACTATACTATTCCCAGAAAAATAAGATGCATTGTCAAAGATAAGCGCATTAGGTAAATCAAACTTGGTGATGATGAAATGTTCAATAAATTCAATAATCGCATTAGAATTTGCTACCTTTAGTGGAATTTTCTACCCACTTAGTGAAGTAGTCCATGGCTATAAGGATGTATCTCTACTGCTTGGAAGAATGAGGAACAATCTCTCCTATAATATCAAGCCCCCACTGCTCAAATGGTTGCTCAATATTAACTGGTTATAAAGTAAAGGTTGGTTTCCTTTGTCTCCCAATAGCAATTTGGCATACTTTACATTTCCTCACATAGTCATGGGTATCTTTGAACAAAGTTTGCCAATAATACCCCACATGTTGTAGTGTCTCCTCCAAAGTGTCCACCAGCTAGGCCATCATGGAGTTCCTGTAAAACCATTTGCGCTTCAGATTTTTCAAGGCATATTAACAGAACAGAATCATAGTTTCTTTTGAATAACACATCATCAATGATTTCATAGTGTTTGGTTTTTAACCTTAGGGCACGTTTGTTTTTGTGCAGTACTACATGAATCTTCATGATCTAGTATATTGGAGGCCCCTACCAGCAATTTGCAAAAGCCTTGTCCTCTAATAATTTTCGTTGGTTTAATACCAATGTCATATTCTTGTAAAGTTGTTACCCAGTTAGCTATTTTCTCTCCTACCTCTCTTTGAATTAGCAATTGCCTCATTGCAGTGAATGGGGCTATCACTTTTGTATGTGTTTTCAGGAGAAAAGGTCTAAAATGTTTAACAGGCTTAAATACAACGAATGCTTGTTTCTCAACTTCTGAATAATTAAGCTCAACACCCTGCAAATTGGAACTAAAGAAAGATATGGGTGCTTCCACTCACTGATCATTGATTTGTGTTAAAACAACAACATAAGATGATTGAGTGGCCAAAGTATACAAAATAAAATGACTAGAAAATTTTGGAGTATTCAATGCAGGAGCATTAATGATTGCTTGTTTGATTGAGTCAAAAGCTTCTCTGTCATTATGTCCCCATTTGAAGAATGATTTTTTCTTAATCATGGATTGCAAGGGTAGAACAATATGAGAAAAATCAAGAACAAATCTTTTTACAAAATTTATCCATCCCAAGAATGATTTGATAGATTCCTTATTATGTGGTAAAGGGATATTAGAAATCTCCTTTATCCTATCAGGATCAATGTATATGCCATTTTTGGATACAATAAACCCTAAGCGTTTACCTTCATTAAGAGCAAAGAATGATTTTTTAGGATTTAGGGAGATCCCATACTTTTTGCAACGTTCAAAGATTTGCTTTAAATCATGCAAATGGTTGCTCTTTTTCTTAGAATAGAAAGTTATGTCATCCAAGTAAACAATGACGGTTTTATTGATCAAATGTTTGAAAGCTATATCCATGGCTCATTGGAAAGTAGCTCCAGCATTTATCAAGCCAAAAGGAATTTTCTGATAAGTGTATGTTCCCCATTTGGTTCTAAATGTAGTCTTTAATCTATCATCTAGATGTATGAGGATCTGATTATATCCTAAAAAACCATCAAGAAAAGACATTAATTCTGAGCCAGCTATTGATTGCAGTATCTACTCCATTGTTGGTAATGGGAAATTATCCTTTTGACATGCTTTGTTGAGATTTCTAAAATCTATGAAAATCCTAATATTGTCATTGTTTTTCCTGACAGGTACCAAATTTGAGATCCATTTCGAATGTCTGACAGGGAAAATTATTTTGGCTTTAAGGAGTTTATTCAACTCTGCTTTGATTTGACTCTCAAGATCCGGGTGAATTTTCCTTAATTTCTGTTGTACAGGTTTCTCATCAGAAATCATTGGAATTGTATGTTGAATAATAGAGGTATCATAAGTCTTCAGATCCTCATAATTTTAAGCAATTTTTTTTTTTTTTTTTATATTTTTTCAATAATCGGATGAAAGAAAATATTTCTTCAGGTGAAAGTCCAAGTCCTAGATTGACATTTTGTGGTTTGGCATTGGTACCAAGGTTTATTAATTCAAACCTTAAAGTTGAACTTTGAAGCTTTGAATTTGTGACCTTTTTGAATCTATCCTTAATATCTTAAATATCTTCCAATTTAACCACAAATTTAGGAATAGGATTTTCATTGAGTTTCGGCTTTAATTGAAGATCATGGTCGCTTTCATCGATGCTTTGGTCGTCATAAGATCCTTCAAATGTCAAGAAATTTAAGATATCCTCATCATGATTGAAAACACGCCAGTTGGTGACATTATCTGGGATGGATGGTCTAAAAATTAACTCAATATGAAATCTATCTGGACTATAATCCTCAGATGGAAGGAGCTTGGAAGCTACATTAACGAGGAGATCTCCTACTGTATTCTGTGATCTGGGAATAGGAGAGATATCAAATGCCAGAAAATGAGATATAAGATCTTGAACAAGTGATTGACAATGTTTCAGATGTCCCAAAAGACAGCGAATAATATTTCTCACTTGTTTAATGACAATTTTGGAATACCAAATACTTTCAGATACTGGGAATCAAGCCTATTGTTTTATATAGACCTTGAACCAATGCTTCATATTCTGCAGTATTATTGGTACACTCAAATTCTAACCTACATGATAAAATTGTCTTTTCTCCTTCAGGACTGACTAAAATACATCTTGCTCCTGCAGCGTCATTAGATTTAGATCCATCAAAATACAAGGACCAAAATAAAGGCTTATCTACAGGTTTATCTACAGGTTTTTCTACAAGCTTATCTACAATATTAACACATTTAGAAGTATCGGTCTATGAAAAATTCTCAACTTGCGATGTCACATTACTAACTAAAAAAGGTGATTGCTAAGCATTGAAGTTCCCAAAAAATGATTCAACCGAATACTCTCCAAGAATATTATTATTAAAGGCTACTGGTTCAATATGTTCTTCAAATTCTGTTTCTGAGTGAGTCAAGTGTTTTTCACGGTCAATTTTGATTTGATTTGGCTTCCCATTATAAGAAAGCCGCATGTGAGACCAATTAGTTGAAATATAACCATGAAGTTTTTCAGACCAATCTCTATTAAGAATTAAACCATAAAACTCAGGGATGTTAGCAATCAATATGTTAATTATTTGAACAACCATTAGATCAGCAGATAGTCTTATAGT
>APFE031393959.1:64910-101546 GCA_000404065.3 Pinus taeda | reverse complement strand
GATATACTAATCTACAACAAGTCTTCGAAGGATCATGTTGAACATGTTGACAGGGTGCTACAACTATTGGAGGAGAAATAATTATATGCAAAAAGATCAAAATGCTTCTTTGGAGTACAAGAGGTGGAATATTTGGGTCATATTGTATCTCATGAAGGAGTTAAGGTAGATCCTAGCAAAATTAAAGCCATTAAGGAATGGAAAATCCCCATATCGATAAAGCATCTGCGAGGATTTCTCAGGTTGACAGGGTATTATCACAAGTTTGTTAAGAATTATGGGAGAATAGTAGCACCTCTAAGAACATTATTAAAGAAAGATGCATTTTCATGGACTCTAGAAGCAACAAAGGCCTTCGAACATCTTAAAGAGGCAATGTGCCAAGAACTAGTCTTAGCTACACCGAACTTCACAAAAACCTTTATTGTGGAATGTGATGCTTCAGAAAATGGAATTGGTGTTGTTTTAATGGAAGATGAAAGACCCATTGCTTTTGAAAGTCGTCTAATCAAGGGAAATTTTTTAAACAAAGCTATTTATGAGAAGGAAACGTTGGTAATACTACATGCACTTAAGAAATGGCGACCCTACCTAATGGAAAGACACTTCAAGCTAAAAATGGATCATGATAGCCTTAAATACTTTTTAGAACAAAGATTATCCTCTGAAGGTCAACAAAAGTGGGTCACAAAGATGTTGGCTTATGACTTTGAAATCATCTACTAAAAAGGGAAGCAAAATGTGGTGGTAGATGCACTCTCAAGAAAGGATGAGGATGTGGAAGCATTGTTGGGCGCCATTTCTATTATCCAACCAAATTGGATAAATGAACCAAGGGAGGAATTGAAGAATGATGAAGAAGTGTGGGCACTTATTTGAAATTTACAACAAAATTCCAGTACATCTGATACATTTAGCTAGAAGAATGATTCATTATGGTACCAAGATTGCTTATACCTCAATAAGAATTCACAACTCAAACAAAAGATTCTTATGGAATTGCACACTTCTCCCTTAGGAGGGCACACAGGATTTTTAAAAACTTACCACAGGGTTAAGAAGGAATATTTTTGGAATGGCCTTAAATCAGGTATTCCGAAGTTTGTGGCGCAAAGTTTGGTTTTCCAACAAAAAAAAGTTGAAACAATTAAGACCCCGAGTCTATTACAACCTTTGTCCATTCCAAGCCAACGTTGGGAGGAGGTTTCAATGGATTTTATCACAGGTTTACCCAAGTCTGAGGGAAAGAGTGTCGTCATGGTGGTAGTTGATAGACTTTCCATGTATGCACACTTTTGTGCATTATCACATCCATTTCAAGCTAGTACAATTTCTACTGCATTTATGGAAACAATTCAAAAGCTACATGGAAACCCAAAGATCATCGTTAGTGACAGAGATCCCATTTTCACTCGAAATTTTTGGATAGAATTATTTTCTTGTCTAGGTACTCAGTTAGCTCATAGCTCATCTTATCATCCTCAATTTGATGGGCAAATTGAGATAGTAAACAAATGTTTGGAAGGATATCTTTGTTTCTTTGTATATGATAAACAGACACAATGGGTCAAATGGTTGCCGCTGGCTGAATGGTGGCATAACACTTCCTTCCATAGAGCAACAAAAATGACTCCATTTATGGCACTTTATGGATACCCGTCACCATCAATCACATCATATTTAAGAGAAAATTCTAAGGTTCAAGCAGTGGAACAGCGCATCGAACATCAACAACAAGTCATCCAACTCTTAAAGGATAACCTCGTGTTGGCACAGAATAGAATGAAACAACAGGCAGATAATCATCACAATGAAAGAAGTTTTGATGCAGGTGATTGCGTATTCCTACAACTACAACCATTTAAACAAATTTCCCTCAAGCAAGCTAAGAAGGATAATAAATTATCACCAAAGTATTATGGTCTGTACAAGGTGTTGCAAAAGATTGGTACTGTGGCATGCAAATTGGAGCTTCCTGCAGTGTCTTGAGTGCACCCAATTTTCCATGTTTCATGTTTAAAGGAGGTTATAGGTGACAAGCTCCCAGTTCAAACAATATTGCTAAAACTTGATGAGGAAGCAAAAATTATATTCGAACCAGAAGTAGTCTCAGAAACAAGAACTCAAAAACTACAAAATCGATCCATTTCGGAGTATCTCGTCAAGTCAAAGAACTTATTCGCTGAAGATTGCACATGGGAGGATGAAAATTTTATACAGAAGCATCCAAAACTACTCAATTATTGAGTACAACACTTTGTTTGAAGGAGATTGGCATGTTATGTTCCTATACTACTAGTGATTACCCCATTACTATTGTAGTTATATCCCTTATTAATATTGTTGTGCCCCTATTTTCCCCATATTTTTATTACTGTGCCCCATAGAATCCCTCTATTGTTATTTTTGTGGCTTTATATTATTATTGTTAGGTCTACTGGGTTATATTGTGACTCCTTAGACTCCTATATATAGAAAGGAGGTTTTGTCATTTGAATCATCCAAGAATTGTTCAGTTGTGTAAGTAAAGGAGGTTCTCCCCTCAAAGAGGTTGAATTCTAAGGCATTGATCTCTCTTTTCTATATTTTTGTGAGTTAGTTTCATAACAGGATATAAGAATTGATAGTATTTTATAATATAATAATAAGTACCTCTAATGTTACAAAAAATCACTTTATAGATTTCCTGTGGATTTATCATGGACATAACATAAATTAGGCAATAAACATTGTTGAGATTTATACAAGTCTGGCTTTGATACGATGTAGAAATTCCTAATATATTCAAACTGCATACTGTAATATGTTGCAACAATTGATTTGAATCTACTATGCTCAACATCCGAAATAGTAAACGATTGATATAATCATGAAGCATATGAGATAAAGAATTCAATCACATATAAAACAATGATTTCTTCATGAAATCCACAACTAAAAGCCCGTGTTATATGTATATTACATTAGTTAGAAAATATGATAAGGTTACAATTCTTTGCGAAAGCTCGAGAAACCTTTGCACTATCTCTATCTGTCTCACTGCTTCCTAGGCATGCCTTGGATGAATAAAATATGTTCGTCTCAACCTTGAGCTTAACTTGCACAAGTATTTTCTATCCTCTTCTTGGATGGCTACCTTTGGCAAGTACTTTTCCAAATTCTAAGCCTTTCAAGATCCTACTTCATTTTCCTCACAAGCACCATGCAAAACATTGTTCTTCCTATTGCTTTGTCTCACCAACTCGTCCTCACGAAAACAATTATTAAACTTGTGCCTTCATTCATCCTTTTAAACATAATTTTAATGGTTAAAATTAGTGATTCTTCTAATTAAGAAACGATTTATTTTAGGCCTTATTCTGATTTCATGCACTATCTGTTTAATTTAGATTATTTGTAATTGATAGTACATTGCTTCTGAACTCCAATATCAACTAGGCCTTTCTATTATCTAACATGCATGATTTAATTATGAGTGGATCTTCAGTTTACTGGTTAATCACTGTAGACAACAACCCAGTATTTGATAGGTTACACCCAACTACTACAGTTTACACCTCATTGTTCGTCAAACAACAACACATTGTACATCAGGGAGAACCACACTCACCTGTAGGTTACACCCCACTACTGCAGGTTACACCTCACTACTGTAGGTTACACCACACTAATTCGTCTAGTAGTTGGAACTAGTTTAACAAAATTTAACGCAGTTAGATTAAATTAAACAATTAGAGCTCAAAATAAACTCAACTACTACTCCTAATTGTAGGAAGTAATCTGCATGAATCTAGTTAGACTCTCAACTCAAATTAACTAAGCTAACTAAGTCAAATTAAAGTAGCTAAATATTATAAGTTGTCATGAGATGTGGAATTACAATTTAATCCCTAATTTAATTCAAGGAAAAATTAAATTAGCATTTTTCTTGATTATATTTTTAACATTTCTTGGTGTTATTTTCAACACTCCCTCTTAATAAGAAAGGAAATCAAACCTATCACAATTTGGTACCTTTCAAATGTTTTGCATGCAACTCTTGTCACTATCGTTGTTTCTACTGCAAAATCTGCAACCTAAAAAATGCATCCAAACAAAATAAAATGAATCAACTATGTTTGTAATTATCTACTACGAACAATTGTGCTACTACTGAATCTGTTACGCAACCTCCTACTCTGTTGTCAACTCTTCTCTACACCTCAATATCTAACTGACAGTAATCCCTGTCTACTAGGAAAATTGTGTCGCTGCTGACTTCGCTACTAAGCCCCCTGCATTGTTGTTAAAACTTCTTTTTACTCCTTCATATTTGACTGGAACTGATCCTCCTGATAAATATTGTGGGAGGTAATGATCCATGAGGCAAAAATGCCTCAATGGATGCTTCCCAAATTCCTACAACTCTTGGGACTATTTCCTCACATCGCCTCACCTCACACCTGGAGGTATGATTGCATGTGCTCCCTCTAGCCACTTAGCTTGAAATTTGCCACTACTTGAGGTACTTGCTTGAGTGGATGTCTCCACTCATCCTCCTCTCTCCTTCTTCAATTTTCACTAGTCCACAACTTGATGAGGCTACATTTGAGGTTGCATGTTGAAAGGTGATTCATGCTCCCTCTCAAGCACAAAATCTTTAGTCTCGGCCTTGCTCCTTAAGGATTTGCATGCACGAGATAAATATGATCTACTCATATTGTTGTTTTTAATTGTCTATTATTGCTTCTGCATTGTTACTGTAACTACTGCAATAACAAGTTTGATCTCCCCAAATCCTGAAGTACTAGTGTTCCCTCTAAAGATAGAGTCCTTCTGAGTCTCAATCTCCCTGTGGAAAATATCTCTGCTCCTCATTACGTGAATATCAATGATCAGAAATCCTTTTTGTGTCACTAAACATTGGTTCATTGATCTTCCCACTAATAAACTTATAGATCCATTAAGAAGTTTGGACATAGGGTGTTCTGGATCTGCCCTGAACTAGAGCTCCATCAATCCTCATGGACAACTTAAAATTCTTCTCTTCTATTGTGATTTCAGCTCTGATGCCATGTAGAAATTGCTACAAATATACCTCTGATACCATGTAGAAATTTTACAAATATAGCTATAATACCATGTAGAACTTTCTAGAAATTGAGATATAATACCATTTAGAGTTTTCTACAAATATAGTTTTGATACCATGTAGAAATTCATAGTAGATTCAAACTACAAATTGTGATATGCTAAAACAATTAACTTGAATATGCTCTATGCATCAGCGTAAACAAGAAATGATCGATTAAATCATCAAGCATATAAGTGAAAGAATTCAATCACACATAACACAATGATTTTCCTGGGGAAAGCCATATCCAAAAACCCTTGCTATCTATATATTGCATTAGCTAGAAAATATGAGAAGTTTACAATGCTTTGCTCAAGCCAGAGAAACTGTTGCAATATTTATATCTATGTCACTACTTCCCAGGCAAGCCTTTGATGAATACAATATGCTCTGCTCAACCTTCAGCTGAGACTACACAAGCATTTTATATCCTCTACTCAACTGACTTCCTTTCGCTAAAACTTAGCCAAATTCCTAGTCTTCCATGCTCCTACTTCCTTTCCTTCACAAGCTCCATGGAAAAACTTGTTCTCCTCATTGACTGGTCTCGCCAACTCATGCTCACAAAAATAATGATTAAACTTGTGCCTTCATTCCTCTTTTTTAAGGTAATTTGAATGGTTCAAATTAGTGAGTTTTCTAATTAAGGAATGATTTATTTTAGGCCTCCTTATGACTACATGGACCATATGTTTAATTTAGATGATTTTATAACTGATAAAACACTACCCTTGAACTTTTACCTCTAATATTTATATGATATGACATGCATGAGTTAATTGTGATTCAATATTTAGTTTACTGGTTGATCACTATAGGAAGCACCCCACTATTCAACAGGTTACACCCCACTACTGCAAATTACACCCCACTGTTTGACATGCAACACTCCACTATCAGAAATGAAGCACCACACTGTACATCAAGCAAAACCACACTCGAATGTAGGTGACACTCCACTACTGCAAGTTGCACTCCACTAATTTTTCCATTAGTTGGTACTAGTTTAACTGACTTTAATTCAGTTATACTAAATTAAATAATTATAACTCAAAACAAACTCGACTAGTGATACTAATTGTAGGAAACACTCTACATGACTCTAGTTAGACACTCAACTTGAATTAACTAAGCTAACTAAGGAAAATTAACCGAGTTAACTATTACAAGTCGTCTTGAGATGTGGAATTATAATTTAATTCATGGACAAATTAATTTAGTATTTTTGTTTACGCTATTTTTAACATTTCTTGTTCATATTTTGAATAAAAATAATAGCAAAGGAAATGGCAGGCTACTTATGAGTTAAATAATTAAGGATCTATACCGATTGTTGATAGAGTGTAGTACAAACTTTCAAAGAGGGACACTCTTTAGTCAACTTCATAACTAACTTAAAAGGTGTAGAATATGGTTTACAATCATCGATCTTAAATCGTTCCAAACATTTCAATAGATATTTACATTCAGAAATAAAAATATCATCATGTAAATGAAAGAAATTAAGAAAAAACAAAAATGTTGAGTACCAAGATCAGTCATCTCAAAGTCGATAGCAACTTGTCTCTTCAATCTAAGCATCACAACTACATTAGTTCATGTTACAAATTATCTAGATACATAAAAACAACCAAATAATTACTACGAATATGAAATACATAACTACCATGATCATATTTATAGTATTTCAACCGAAGATTGAGAAAGAGTGTATTAATCCTAGCACACTAAACTTATGGGTCTCTCTTTGAACCCTACAATGACTTCTACAATCGATACAAAAGATTGGAATCTATCATAAAACTTGAGGTCTTATTCATTTATATTTCTTCATATAAGTAGCCATGAATTGAGAGACCCGTAGCATCCATCTAACGAATATTTCATCCAAATAGAGCGGCAAGGGAAGTGGTGAATAAAATGGAATTCATGTTTCCAAAAAGGGAAAAGGTATTAGTATAATTAATTTTGTTTTTCTGTGAGAATCCTTTCACAACAAAAGGAACCTTATGACGCTATATCACACAATCAAAAGCGAATTTGGTCCTATATACCCATCAACACTTCACGACATTATTTCCTTGTGGTCAAGGAGTTGAGCACATAAATTCCTCAAAAGAGATACTATCTTAGTCCACATAGAATTTTCCCATTCAAGTTATCTGTGCATATAAAAATAGAATTTTAGATCACTTGTTTAATGAATAGAATCCATCAATGCAATATTATCATGTTTCTTTTGGCCATGATTCTGTTGCAATGAAAAATATCAACGACATCAAATTTGGAAACTTTAATTA
This sequence comes from Pinus taeda, assembly GCA_000404065.3. Taxonomy (NCBI): domain Eukaryota; kingdom Viridiplantae; phylum Streptophyta; class Pinopsida; order Pinales; family Pinaceae; genus Pinus; species Pinus taeda. The sequence continues at coordinate 94,133 of APFE031393959.1, read as the reverse complement.
TTTTGTCATCCCATTAAGGTAAACGGGGTATCAGGGAATGTGAATCTGCCCTAGAAATTTAATCACGAGACGTTATAGTTTTAGTCATAGATGATTGATGGTCAGTCGGTAAAATAATGGTAATTGATGGAATGTTGTAAATACTATAAAAGTGGACATTCAATTCATTCTCTTCAACTATATCAAGAGAATTTTTTGTTGAAATTCCAAGAGAAGAATTAAACAACTTAATTCTAAAGAAGTTCTCATAAAATATTGAATTTATCCTAATAATTATTTGAATTTTTCTATTTGATAGGGTTAAATAGTCAATAGTATTTGTACTTTTTAGAATATGTCACTATGCTACAAGCATGACTATTTGCATCCAGCTTTTTTTTTTGTAATTGTGAGAAGTATACCCTTGAGATGTAGACTCAAAAATTCTAAGGTGATTGACTTAGTTTATTTTACAACATAAATATTCGACTAGAGTCACAAAAATAATAGCTCTAGAACTAATAGAACAATATATAGAGGATAATTTGCATCATATACAACTTCAACCCAAAATATTTATTGGTAATTATTTAGCCTCTATGGGAAATCAAACCACCTTGACCACAAGGTTTAATTCTTATGTTTTTACACACCATTCTATTAAATATTTTGGGGACTAATATCTATTAGGAGATACTTTACTAAGAAAGGTAATCTTTAAATGGTAAAATTGTATACCCTCCTCCATTATTTAATCTTGGTAATTTATAGGTCAAGCACACTATTTTTTAGCCAATTCTCTAAATTCCATAAAAGTTTCAAATACATACTCATTATTCTTCAAGAATGCTATCAATATAATTTATGTAAAAGTAATAAATATAAATAATAAATAATAAACATAATAATATGTAAATAAATAATAATTATTTAAACAAAGAGGCATGTCTAAGGAGACATCATTGTTCGTAAAGGGACACCTGATTGGTATATAAGTAAGCCCCTCACTCTCAATTGTAACATCATTCTCGTTGATACATTTTAATATATGTTCTTGTATCTAAATGGAAATCTTTATATTCCAAGTCTTCTGAAATATTTAACTTGAAGAACAAACTTTGTTTGTTCCATTTAGAATCATAGCAGTATGGTCCTCTAGGTTGCTTAACTACTACATAGAACCACCTTCTCCGATAAAGGTCTTTGATAGTTGAAATACTTCAAATTCATTGTTGTTGAAGTAGTTCAATACAAGATTTTTGAGTTTCTTGATTTTGACCAATTGGCCCTTGGCCATTTAAAAGTAAAAAATAAAATAAAAAGGAAAAGGAAAAAAAAGCATGTTATATTAAAAAAGGGGGAAACAAAAAAATTAACTATATATATAAATGGAATAATAAAATTATTTAGAAACAAGGATATCAAAATGGGGAAGTAAAGGGATCATTTGATAAAATATACAAGGAAACTTAAGTCGTCTTAGTAATAAAAATGACATCTAATTCAGAAATGAAGACCGAAATATTCTGAAAAACTAAATACAACTATGCTTCAGTGTTATATGGAATTAAAGGGTGTATTGTAGGAAAGGATGTTACTATCACTATCTCACTAGCCAAAGATAAAAACAATATAAAACCTAAAATCGGAACCGATTGGTGATTCTTGAGTCAAATATAATAAAAAATTATATTGTTATAAAAACAAAAATTATGTCATAACCAATTTACAATTAAACATTGGAGATTATATATTCGTATCATGATATTCAGTAGAAACCCTATGGAGCGATTCAGGTGACATTATTTTAGGTTCGCCCCGGATGGAAACCCTAGGTTCCTTCATCCTCGATATGAAAAATAAGTTTTTGACATTTTCATACAAAAAGAGAAAAATAACACTACAAGATGTTACATTAAAGTCGGATTGAGTGACTCCAGAAGTAATACAAGATATTTCAAAAGTAATTTTTTAAGAACGTAAAAAAGTTCTACAAAATATACAAAGGGAAGTTGACAATATCACTGCTGAAAAAAATGAAAGTTTGTCAGCTTAAAGATCACAGTGACAAATTATTGACGCAAATTAAAAAGCTTACAAAGGAAAAGAAGTAATTGGAAAACACAGTAGACCAATTTATCAAGAAGGAGGCATTGAATGTAGAAGTCTAAATTGAAGAGAAATCAATTAATATTGAGCTAGTGAATATAACAACTCAAGAAGAACACAAGTGAGTTGAAAAAAAGCACGCTTATATTTCGGAGTTAAGACGATGAACATCCCAAGTGAAGGTTTTGTACGAAACTCAACAACCATAGTACTTGAAGAAAAGAAAAAAATTGTCACACTTAATAAGGGAAAGCAAAACCATAATAATTCCCTATCGACATCTAAATCATGAGAGTAGACATCTAAATCAAGCTAAGTATCTATACAATTCAAAACAAAAAAAAAAACAAAACAAAACAAATGGATGTTCTGAACAAAATTCAAGTAAGCTCAATCGAGTCCAGTGAGAAAAATTCATCACAAGTTTCTTGTAATCGAACGATTCCACAGAAGGTTAATTTAGGATCGCATATCCTTCCTCATTTCAATCATTTGTAATTAGAATAACAAACCTTTTATGCTACCAGAGATGTTTTCTCATGAGAAGGGATTTGATATCTAATGCCCAAACAACATAATTTTTTCCATTTAAAATGATGATATAAATATTCAAAGCCATCTTGAAATTTCTAATCGATCTTATCTATCCAAAACTCAAATCCACTAGGGAAAAAATTATCATATATTCAATCACTATAATACCTATCTTTGAATAACTTGCAAATAATAAGGCTACCTCTAAACTATCATCTTTCTCACGAGAGCCACTCTTCATCCCTGTATAGGGTAGATGTGTAGTTGTAATGTAAGTATGTACACATTTTTATTGTGATCTGCACTATGAACTTATATATATATATATATATTAAAAAGAAACCAAACAAAATTACATTCATAGACTTATTCCATAATTCGTGGTTAAATTTATCGGCTGATAGAAGTTACTGGGAATAGGATGAGTTGAAACAAGTTTGACCTAGTTATTGTTTTATTTTAAATTTTATCATGGCTATGGTCCAAATGCATTTTTCATCTTATTTATTGTAATGGATAATTTCATATAGGTTGTGTTACAAAATAAAGGTTCAATTTTCTTACCACTTTCCTTACCAATCTATTAGACATAATATGAGGCCTTGAAGCTTATCACATACATATTAGTTTTCCATTAGTGTTAGAATTTTTTGCATTTTCTATATTGCTACAAATAATGCAAAAATGTTTTCAATAATATTGGGAATTCTCATTTTGAGTAACCGTGCAAATAATATATAGTTTTTCCTTGCCCTTTAGATATCACCTCCACACTAGAGAACAATTTACAAATTTAGGAAAAAGCATGGGAAAATCGTGTTAGATGTAACTATAGAAAAACATCTCACCTTTGATTGCAATCATGCTAATCCTATAAAATTAGGTTTTCCCCTATCCTTAGAGAATGATCTTGTATAATCTTAGTTTTTTGTATCCTTAGAGCACAGGTGAAGTAATTGTCTATTGTCTCCGAAGGGAAGGCAATCTGAAACATAACTGAAGCCATCAATATCATTTTTCTACATTATCTTGATTATTTAGGATACTTAGAGGAATGGATGCATCTAAGTTAACTTCTACTGTTAACTTTAAACTAGCATTATCTCAATCAACCTTCTACAACTTCTTTATAGTTGAAAACTACAAACAACATATTGTGTCCTACTCATTCCAAGTACCACAACTAGGATATGAGAAATTCTGTATATGTCTGATATCATTAGAAAGAGTAAAAATTATAAGGAATATAGGATCCCACGTCAAAACATATTAATTTGAATACTAACGAATGTCTGTAACATGTATCGAGCAATTTGCATAAAATAGTTACAACAGATTTCAATTGTATTTCAAAATGTATGAAATGTTCAACAAACTAAGATTTCATTGATTTGATTCCCTTAATATGAAGTAATGTTGGGTTAAAACTATTCTAGAGGAAGATAGAGAGAAATCGAGTGAAAAATAGTTCATAGATCTATTTAACAAAGTTGATGTGTCGAAATTTTAGTATACTGTGTGTATTCTTTCTTAGAAGCACTAAGCAATGTTTTAATTGACATTTATGGATATAATTTGTATGGAAATGAAGCTCTTTTCAACGTACAAGAAATTGAAATTACCCCATCTCGTAATGCAATTTGTCTTTGAATATATGTTGGAAATATACAAAATATCTTTTCAATGTGAAAACTCGTTCAGGGAAGTTTCAACCCAAACACCATGCTTGAAAGTATATAAGTTATAAATTTCAATCTTTGAATGGAAACAATTTAAGTGACTGTAATTAATAGAAATTGATAAAATTTGATTCAATTTAGATGCAAGCAACAAAATTAAAAGAACATAGTGTGATATTATGGTGATAGTGACAACTGCATGCAAGATACATAACATCACTTAAATTTTGATAATGTACACTAAATTCTATTTTCACATCAAATAATGTACATATAAATACATCTAGTGTTGTTTCAACGTAGGTAAACTATCTTGGGCACACAATCACTTGATTGAAAGAATATCTCAACCACACATCAATCTTGGAAAAAAATCCTTTACATATTTAGAGTCACAACTAAGACATGTAGGAATTAAATTTCCAAGTCACTACCTTAATGACTACTTGTCTCGATCCCAATATGCAAACTCTAGTTGTCGTCAAACATCACAAAACAATATGTTAATGTCCATATAAAAGAACAACCATCCACTAGAATGCATGGGCTCCAAACGATTGGTACTACCAGTCTACTAGGAATCCCTTCGCATACATCATTGTGTCAACCATTATAACTTCATACATCTCTTTGTACCTACAAATCCCCCTCCATCATCATCATCGTGGGTTTTCTCATATTACCCATAACCGTGCTCTGGGTTTTATCAACTTACCCTGAACCATGCCCACAGTTTTCTTGTCTCACCCTAAACCATGCCTAGGGTTTTCTCCGCTCACCCTAAACCATGCCAAGGGTTTTCTCATCTCACACTAATCCATCCCTATAGGAATCCTTGTCCGCCTCACTTTCACACATGGTTTATGGCTTACCATAAACCGAAAATGAAAATTGGTTTCCAACTTACCACAAACCTTCAATCACAAAGTTTTTTTTTTTAATTACCACAAACCTCATGGGGGTACACATACCTCATTAGGGTTACATTACACACTCCAAGTCTTGGAGTTAATAGGTACATGAATTACAAAGAGAACTACAAAACATCCTATACATGCTTACCAAGAAATCTATGTGACACATACTACATGATTGTGAGTCTATTCTAAAAACACGAACAAAATTTCAAGCCCATGTGGGTCCTTTGCCACTCATCTTGGATACACCAGACCATTAATATGGTGGAACACACCACTTCCTTCCCACTTGAATATCATAGGATTTGTACTTTTGCGCTTTTGGCATCTCCATTTTTAACTTTTGCATACTAGTCTTGGTCTAAATGTTTTACCTGTCATCAGTTAGAGTCACAAATTCTAACAAAAGGATTTCATATTGAGGTCAGGAACCTAAATATGTACACAAATTTCCAAGGCTTATTTACCTTTTCCTAATACCAAAAAAAATACAATACCTAATAATAATATAAGTGCAAGCAATGATCTAAAGATAACGATACTTTTATGAATTAAGGAAAAAGGCAACATCCTTGAGTTCATTATTATAAAACACACCACACTGACCACACAAAGCGCAGAACCTTCGAACAACAATCAAGATTTCAAACAAGTAATTCTCTGAAGATGTCTTATATGGACTTTTAAAACTTCTGATCTGATAGCACCCACTCGACACTTTGTGTCAGGTTGTTTCCACTATAGCTCTCATTCTTTACACATTAAATCACTGACTCTTGGCTTTATTGAATAGGTATTTGTGTTGAACTCTCTACACAGGTCTCCTAACTCTTGTCATGTGCATTGAATGCTTTTCATTCTTCCAATCTGCACTCCACAAATATCAACAGAGTACTAAAGAACTTTCTATCCATAAAGTTTAGATGAGCAATTCCATGCAGTGAACCCAAATAGTCCCCTCAATTCCAAATTCAAGACAACATAGATTATCCTTTGTTGTTGAATCTCCATGTTCTGGGTTTCATGTCTCTGTAAATTATGTAAGTGACCACTGTGCAAAAAATTCAAAAGCTCCTAAATACATAGGAATAGATACATAGAACATAATGTTGGCACAATTACAATCTGTAAATGTACATAATGGAATGTTGGAAAATTTGGCTTCAATTTCTCCAAGGCTACAATAATTATAGACAATAGTATTCCACAAATCCATGCAGTGGCAGTGTTCAATTCATGCAATAAATAATGATGTTCCCAATCCCACATGTAAGTTCTCTGCAGGAAGAATAAGAACCACGCACAAGAATCACTCAGCGTGCCATAATCGTCTCTCCACCATCGACTGATTGAATTCATAAAACCATTCATAGGCTCTCCACTATTGGCCAATCCAATGTGAAAACCTAGTCAAAGACCCACTCCACCAAGGTGAAACTCCACACAGCAAAGAACCACAGTCTCCATGACTAGATACATAGATCTGTACTCGAGATCATATGCACTTTGGGGATCAGACTCCCCACAAAACTCTTGCCTTAAAAAAAGGTAGATCCGTTAAAATAAGTCGGAGATTTCTCCAACATTTCTATTGTCAACAAATCACTACTCACAGTCTACGTTCGAGGTCTCAACCTGCTCTTTCCACAACTCAACAAAAAATAGATCCAACAGCTCCAACACTGAACAAATACTTTTATTCTTCTCAGGATTTACTTGGGCCCTCCCGTGAGGGAGTCAGCTCACATTCACTCTTGTGCCAAGTTAAATTTTGATAACACACATCAAATTCTATATTCACATCAAATACTGTTACATATAAATACATCTAGTGTTGTTTCAATATAGGTAAATTAACTTGGACACCCAATCACTTGGTTGAGAGAATATCTTAACCACACACAAATTTAGGAACAAACTCCTTTTCATAGTAAGAGTCACAAATGAAACAAGTAGGAATTAAATTTCCAAGTACAACAACATCAATTTTTTATCCTGATACAATCCAACATCATATACAACATTATTACTATGTGAAATTTCATTGTGAAGAAACATTTGTGGTTGTAGTGAGGGGACGAAAATTTAGAGAAATTATCATGCGACGACATAGAATGTTGAGAAATATTAATAAAAGAGGGGGAAATTAAATGTCAAGTTACAATTATACATAATGTCCAATCATGTTTGGGTAATTAATTTTGTATCTTCCTTGACAAATTGGCTAGAAATAAAAATTATATTAAGCCCTTAAAATGAAGTAATGTTGGGTTGAAACTATTCTAGAGTATGATCAACAAAAATGAGGTGAAAAATAATAGAAAATTATTTAACGAAGTTGATATGTCGAACTTTCACTATACTCTATGTTATTTCCTAGAAGCACTAAGTAAAGGCTTTAATTGAAATTTACTGATTTAATTTATCAATGATGAAATTCAATCACAACAAAGTTAAAAGGGAATTTAAGTTAGTTTGTAATGTAATTAAAGAACATATAGGTGAGAGAGATGGGAAAGTTAAAACACAACAATTTCATATTTTAATTAAATATTTTCTCTTTACAACAAAGAGAAAATTTAATAAAATTTGAGAGTATTGAAGTAATAAACATAGCTACGTGATGTGCAAGATAGGTTTAACTAGAGGAAATTAAAAAAATCATAATTTCAATATTTAAATAAATAGTTACATAAGTAAAAAATGAATTAATTAAAGGTGGCATTTGTAGTAGATTCAATCAAGCATCAAAATTGAAAATGTTTTATACAATGTTTTAGAAAATATGCTTTCGCTTTAAATGTACGTTAATTTAAAAAAAAAAAAAAATTTAAGGGATATAGTTGGTAATTATTTTTAATTTTAAAAATTGTGACTTTTTTATAAAAAAGATTTTCAAAATAAACTTTTATACTAGTGATGTATTGAATTTTCAGTGTCGATTTTAGTATACAATGCTATTTTATTGATTTTAGTAAATGTATTGATTTCAATGTAGATGTTAACATGTGATTCTATATAATTGATTGCACTAAATGCATTTATTTGAGTGTAGATGTCAACATATGATTCTATTTAATTGATTTCACTAAATGCATTGATTTCAATATGATGTTAATTTCTAACTCTATAAGATTGTTTTCTTTATATTTATTGATTTCAGTGTAGATGTTACTTCCTAATATGATGTAACTAGATAGATCATGTGTGTTTATTTAAAGTAATTATATTATTGGAGAGAATTGATTTTAGTGGATCTCAAAAAAGTAATTATTTGTGACAGACATTGATTTTTTTGTTATAGTAATTGTTGCTATTGCACACTCTCATGATAATAGGAGGGATAATGTGTATGTGGAAGATATAAGAAGAAAAGCACATGAACGTGCTAGGAAACAACAACACAAAGAAATATGTGATGAACTCCATAGGCTGACATAGAAACATATGTGATAGAAAGTGAAAGTCCAATTTTGTAGGTTATGCACTCAATAGGTCGACAATACAAACATAGAGGACACACCATCAATTTTACCAATCTTTCCATGAAATTAACCCGACATATTAAAGACTTGGATTTGATAATTGTTGGGCAGAAAAAAGGTGGAAAAGGGTCAAGTTATGATTTTACTATCGTATTTATTTATTTATTGTGTGGATTATATTATAAGTTTGATAATGATCCATATTATCATTGATTTCATGTTGATGATGAATTACTTCAAGAATTGCGTGAAATTGCAATAGATGTATCACATATGATTAATGTTGTTTTTTTTCCAATGGTATATAGGGAAACTGAATTTGCAATATTTTTTGGGATTTCAGGGATTAATCATGCATTAAATGGCTTTCATATATATTCATTCGCACCAAATCTTCCAAATGCTCGAAGAGAGAATGATATGATTTGAGATTGGGTAAATAAGCCTAATGCAGAGGAACATGAACAACCTAATGTAGAGGAAGTGTTTAGTGCACATGTCATTAGCTCATCTACAATTAGTGAGTATAACATTGTGGGATGATTTGATATGGAATTTCCATCATTGTTCCCAAAAGGTGAAGCAAATTGGTTTCAAGTGTGAGAGAGGCATGTCCATCTTCATGAGTATGCAAAACATCTCCTCTGATACCATGATAATATGTTTGGAAGGAACTTGTGATTCATATACCTTTTACTTAATATCATCATTAGAAATGATGCACAAAATTACTCTATGGTATTTGCAAAGAAGAATATGACAGATTTACCGATGAGAATGGAGGAGTTATGAGAAAATTTGAAAAATATTCAAAATTCATGACTTGGAGAAAGATTGATGTAATTTATAATTGTATTAAGGGGCTCATGTGTATATTGGAACAACTGTCGTGTTGAGTTATCTGACTTGGTTCAACGTATTTGGTGTCCTACAATATTCTTCTTAGTAATTACAATAGATATGCAATGTCCATATTTGCATCAATTAATTCCATGTACATGTCCTGCAGATGTATGGGAAGCTAGGAAATGGAGATATCAAAATGTAATTGATAATCTTCATATTGTAGCACCTTATATGAACTTAAGCCATATAATGTTTCAAGATGAAATTTTTGAATCTTTTCATCATGATAAATAATATTGGTGTCACTTTGAGTAGTAGATCATGTGTCTCACATGTTAACAAATTTCTATGATTAAAAAATGCTCGTAACATTGATATGTCGGACTAGGATGATTTTGTGCAAGTTAGATTTGAAAAAAATATTTTGATGGATCTGTATATGCAATGAATCTATGTGCTCAAGATCAAAGAAATATTCATGTTAGAGTCAATATTCATGATCATCCTTGCTTAACAGGCACACAACAAATATTTCAATCTGATAATATGATTCATTATGAAGAACTTTTTAATTGCCTTGAGCATCATATCACTTGCAATGAGAGTTCATGTCTTTAGAAGAAGGTAGGAAGATTGGCATGTGGATACAATGCACCATGAGATCTATATGATGAGTCCAAAATTTATGTTGGTGAGAATGGAGAAGAGAAGTATGAACCAAGATGAAATGATGATAGATTGAATACACATAATCATAAAACGTTGATGATGATGTGAGCTAGTATAGATTGGAAACTTTTTCTTTCAAATTGCATCATCATTAATTACATAAAAAATGATGTGAGAAAATATAAAAAGGATTAGAAACACTTTGTGATATGTTGATGCCTGTATATTCTATTCAAAACCCAAATGGATTAGCAGCACGTGAATACAAAAGTTTGTTGTGTGATATTGTTGTTGACAAGGACATAGGTGCACAAGAGACACGCCATTTACTTTTAGAGCTCCTTCCTTCTAAATGTAGCCATCAATGTTTGGTTCTAAATGTTGGCATGAAAGTTTTAAAATAAGTACAAATTGTTACATATGATGCTGAAAATGATAGTTCAGTTATTCATGCATATACTGAGCAACCAACAAATAATGAGCACCTTGCATTGTTAGATGTTGTAAACTTATGGTCATATGAAAAACATCTACGTGGGGTAAATTGATTAGAATAGAAGAATGTATTTATTGTATGTGTTTCGTTGATTTAACTCAGTTCCTCATTGAGAAGATGACATGTTTTTAAAATTGTGTTGGTATTAGTTAGTATTATATAAGGCCTTTAGTGATTTTCATATAGATATAGGTTGAGAAGATGATGAGATAGTACATAACTGGGAAAATTTTCGATCATAATCCATTCACTCCAATTGATCTAATTGAATCTAATGGAGAAGAATAATTTCAAAATCTGCCTAAAAATGAAAAGACTCATGATGTGGGTGAGGATGCAGACACGGCGAGTGGCGGGCTAGGGTTTTGCAGGTTTTGCAGGCAGAATATCAGGGTAAGCTGGACGATTCGAGAGCAAGGGCCAGCGCAGGGGAGGCGGAGTGGAATGGAGGGGAGAACTAACCCTCACGCAGGAGCTGTAGAACTTTAAAATAGCGAGTACTGAGGGTAAAATATGGAGACTCAGTGAGGGAGGGGAGAGATCCCCTCCTTTAAAAATATAGTTGTAGGAGAGGCAAGCGGCAACGACATCCAGAATCAGGCTAGGGCGAATAATAAAGAAGCACCGGTGATGGGTAAACTGTGGCAAATGAAGACAGGAGGAAAATGTTTACCAAGCGCAAACAAGAAACCCAGATATGTAATACCCAACAATATGCTGGAGGAATACAACAGCTATATGAAAGATCATGCACTGATCTGCAAGTTCATAGGGTATTGGCCTGGTGAAAAAGAACTATATAGGTGGATTTATCAAAGGTGGAGACCAAAAGGACACATAGAATTGAAACTGGGAGAAAACGGTTTTTTCACTACAATATTCGCGAATCTGGAGGATAAAGAGAGGGTTTTTGAGGAAGGGCCATATTTCATGAACAATGCAGGCCTGTTCATGAAATACTGGGAAGAAATATACAATCCTGACAATGAAAAGATTCTGGAAGCCCCGATATGGGTCAGATTGTTTGGATTACCAGTGGAATTTTGGAACCCTGAAATTTTGGAAGGGATAGGTAACACAATCGATGCCTTTGTCAAGGTAGCAGATACAACGAAGAAAGATAAGTATACATCTTATGCAAGACTGTGTGTTTACATGAATATAGTTGAACCTCTCCCGGAACATATAGAATTGGAATATCATGACACAGTTTGGAAACAGCCATTAGACTATGAGCATATCCCTTTCAGGTGTAGAAGGTGCCATGAGTACGGTCACCTATACAGGCAGTGCCCTTTAAACAAGGAGGAAGAATACATAAGGAAAAAATAAGAATAGCATAGGGAAGTAGAGAGAACGGAGGAGACAGATAAAGGTTTCCAACAGGTTATCAGAAAAAAGAAAGCAAACAAAGAAGGAACAAGAGTGCAGATACAAACAAAATCAACGAACATTGAAAGCCAGAACAAGTTTAAAATCCTCCAGTATAACAATGAAGAAGATGAAGACAATGTGGTTGAGGGTGAAGACCCAGAAAATGAACCCATGGAAATTTTCGAGGAAACAAGAGAAAAAGTTGCAGAACCAAGAGAAACGAGCAAAGAAGAATCAACAGAAAAGATAGAAATACTAACTAATGAGACCCAAATGGAGACGGAGAGTCAGCAGGAAAGCGAGGCAGAGGAAGAAAGGATTACGAGACAATTAATCCAGGAAAGGAAAAACTTGGATGAAATATTCATTCCAGATCGGCAAAAACAAATATATAAGGAGGATTTTCAAAAGTATAAAGAAAGAAATAGGGGGAATATGGACAATCAGGATGCTACAGCAGGAGAAAAAGGAAAGGAACAGCTGGGAATAGGCAGGTCTGACAAAAGCAGCAGGAAAAGGGGGAGAAAAATAATGAATGAAACAATTCAAACAGTTGGCGAAGTATTGATAAATTCAGGTAAAGTGATACCTCTGTCAGAGGTATTTTCCTACCCCTCCAAGAGTTTTAAATGATTATCATCAACTGGAATATTAGGGGGCTGAACAGCAAGGGTAAGAAGAGATATATGAAAGAGAAATTAAAAAAAGACAGACCAAGTATTATGATCCTACAAGACACAAAAATCACCATGCAGCAGATGGAAGGAATAATAAAAAATAGTAAACTCCAATACGAAGTCATGGGACAGGATGCAATCGATTCAGCAGGAGGCATTGCAATACTGTGGAATCCAAATGAAATAATTTTTGAGAGCTGGACCGGTATGACTATAATCCTTACAGGTTCAGGAAGAATAGCAGGGACAAAGGAAAAGGTAATAATTTCAGGAGTGTATGGTCCCCATACTCCAGGAGATAGAGAAAACTTTATTAAAAATCTGCAAGCAACTCGAAGACTTTATCCGGAGACAGCTTGGATTGTAGGAGGTGATTTTAATGTAATCTGGTCCCTAAAAGAAAAAAATGGAGGCATAAGGAAAACATATCAATATATAGAACTATTTAATGATATGATAGAAGGTTTGAGACTGGTTGATATATCAACTATCAACGGAATCTACACATGGAATAATAGGAGAGGGGGTAAGAACCAGATCGCCTCCAGATTAGATTGGTTTCTAGTATCAGAAACAATAATGAATAGAGATGTATTCATAGAAGCAAAGATCATGCCATCTCTTGGCTCTGATCACTGGCTGATCAGACTGGAAGTGGATATTAAGGCTAATCTCGGCAAAAAGCCATTCAGATTTGAAGCTTTTTGGCTTAGACACCCGGACTTTGTAGAAAAAATGGAGGAATGGTGGAGGCAAAGCATAGATCAGGGAAAAGGTAAAATGCATACCTTCCAACTTAAACTTAAGGAGCTAAAAGGGAGGATAAAAAAGTGGAATAAGGAAGAATTTGGAAACATTATGGAGGAAAAACAGAAACTGGAAGAAGAAATGGAAGCGTTGTAGTAAAGGATAATAAATGAAGGGAGAACATAGGAAAGTAGCAGAAAAGAAGGGATAATATTAGGAAAACTGGAAGAGAGGAGAAAGCAGGAAGAAGTTTTATGGAGGTAGAAGTCTAGAATAAAATGGCTCAGGGAAGGGGAAAGGAACACGATATTTTTTCACCAAGCAATGGTTCGTCATCGACACAGGAACTGAATATTGTCTATCAAAAATGAGGATGGAGAGAGGATTGTTGAGCATGAAGGGATCAAAAAAGTGCTGATGGAATATCACAAAGGAATACTCACTGAATCCCAAGTGGACAGATTTGAATCTATCAAGCAAATCTGCACGGCCATCCCCAGGATGGTAATTGAAGACCAAAATAGAGCCTTAATGAGAGCGGCTAGTCTGGAATAGGTGGAGGAAGTGGTGATGAGCATGAAGAAAGGAACAACCCCTGGACTGGACCGCTTTACAGTTGATTTCTATCAAGCGGGATGGCATTCTATGGGAAAGGAAATTTTGGAATTGATAGAAGAATCTCAGATGAATCAAAAGGTATGGCCTGCTCTTAATTCTACTTTTTTCACTTTGATCCCTAAAAATGATAAATCAGGGGATGCCAAGGGTTTTAGACCCATTGCCCTCTGCAATGTCATTTACAAAATAATCTCTTCTCTAACGGCTAAAAGACTCAAACCCCTGTTAGAGAATCTGATTTCTCCTGAACAAACTGGCTTTGTTGAAGGACGACAAATTCTAGATGGGTTAGTGGTTACTCAAGAAGTAATTCACTCTATGAAAGCTAAGAAAAAAAAGGAATGATGATAAAACTTGATTTGTCGAAAGCTTATGATAGAATCTATTGGCAATACTTGGAAGAAATTCTGGGAAGGTTTGGGTTTAGCAACAAGTGGATAAAGTGGGTTTTCAGCTGTATATCAACCCCTAATTTCTCAATTCTGGTCAATGGAACTCCTTCGAAAATCTTTAAGGCTTCCAGAGGAATAAGACAAGGCGATCCCATATCTCCTTTCCTTTTTATTTTTGCTGCAGAGGGTTTGGGTAGGTATCTTAAACAAGAGAGAATAACTGACAACATCAAAGGGCTAGGATTGTGGGGTAATGAACTACCAATAACTCATCAACAATTCGTTGACAACATTATGCTGTTTGGGGAACCAACTTTAAAGGAAGTGAGAAATCTGAAAAAATGTTCTAGACTTATTTGTGGAAGCATCTGGGATGGAAATCAACAAGGAAAAATCTTGCACCTTTATATTCAATACCGTGGAGACAGTTAAAAGCCACTTGACGAGGATGCTAGGTTTTAAGCAAGGGGAACTCCCAATGAAATATTTGGGAAACGTATTGGATTTCAACTCTAAGAGATTGAAGAATTGGCAAGGAGTCCTAGAGAAATTAAAAGACAGAGTGGCTAACTGGACTTTCAGAACCTTAAACATTGCTGGAAGGATTGTTCTAGTAAAATCAGTATTGCAAGCTATCCCCATATATCCACTCTCGATTATGGTAGTAGCTGAAGGGGTTTGTACCAAGATCAGAGAAATTCTGAGGAAGTTCATTTGGGGAGGTTCGTCCCAACAGAAGGAGTTTGCATTAGTTTGTTGGAAACATCTGACAAAACGAAAGGAGGAAGGAGGTTTGGGCCTACGGGATCCAGGTAAACTCAACAAGGTTCTCGGTGAAAAACTTTGGTGGCGATGGCTGAGAGGGGGCAATGAATTATGGAAGCAACTATGGAGACACAAGTACAATATGCCAGATTCTACGGAGGCTATTTATCATATTCAGGAAACCCCAAAGGGATCAACAATTTGGGAGCTAGCTAGTCAGAATCGAGATATAGTAGGAAAAAATGTTTTCTGGGAAATTAAAGGAGGAGGGGAAGCCAAATTTTGGGATGAGAATTGGCAACAAAGGGAGAAAATGAGTAGCAATCAAAGAATCCAGAACATACAGAACAAAATAGGTGACAACCATACATATGTTAATGATTATTGGAAAGAAAATGAATTGGATGGGATATGGCGGAAATGGACAACACTGGAGGATTGGGGCATAGAGACAGATCAGGAACAACAGGAAGCTTTTATGAAAGAGGTAGAGTCCAGGAGAGTGAAAGCGAGAACAGGGAGGGATATCATAAGATGGGGGAAATCAATGAAAGGATCCTTTACGGTCAAAGAGGCATACTATCTGACAGATCAACAAGAAGTCACTGAAAGAAATCAAGACTGGAAGGTTATTTGGGGTAAAAACTGGTGGCCGAAAATTACCCTTTTCGCTTGGCTAGTAGCTAAGCACAAGATCCTGACATGGGATAAGTTTCAAAAGAAAGGCTTCAGTGGGCCTTCGAGATGTTATTTGTGCAACAGGGAAGCAGAAACTCAAGATCATCTATTAATCAATTGTGGTTATGCCAGGAATTTATGGAGGGAAGTAGGGAGGATATTCCTTAAACCTGAAAGGTACCCGAAAGAAACAAACGAAGTGATCTTCCATTGGCAGAAAGAGAAATTTCAATGCAAAGTTGTTCGAAGAGCCTGGGATCTCATAGCCAGTTTTGTAATTTGGATGGTGTGGAAAGAAAGGAATCGAGGAATTTTCCAAAACAAATTAAAAAGCACGGAAAAAATCTGGAAAAGAGTAGTAAACCTAGCTAGAGAATCAATTCTGGTTGAGAAGTGGGATATGGAAGACTGGAAAGCTTATCAGGGTGAGGAGCAAATTCTTAAGAACCTAAATCTGAAGTATGAAATGGTGCACAATAAAAAGACGGATAGGATTAATGCGAGACATCAGAGCCATGACAAGTTTGCATACCCCAAAGACAATTTTATGAAGTTAAACTGCGATGGGACATCGAAGGGGAATCCAGGTAATGTTGGATTCGGAGGAATCTTCCGCGATAGCCAGGGAAACACCAGGTGGATCTATGCAGAGTGGGGTGGAGAGATGACAAACAATGAGGCCGAATTATGGGCGATTCACCAAGGGCTGAGAATTGCGATTCAAAATGGTTACAGAAATCTGGAGATTGAGGAAGATTCTCATATGGCAATTGAAATCCTAAAGAAACTGAACAATGGGAAGAAATGGGAGTAGGTTACAAATAGTTGGCGAATGGCAGGGATCGTCCAAGAGATAGTGGAGCTTCTAAAGGGAGTTGAATACAAAATATTCAATCATGTGAAAAGGAATGGAAATCGAGCAGCTAATTTCCTCGCGAATTGGGGTTGCAAAGGTCGAAACACTAAGATCGACAACTAGTGGAGGACGGTACGAACCAGCGAAGATTGGGAGGATTTGGCCAGTATCATTAATAATGACCATGAACAAGCAACGAAGGAAAACAATGAGTAAGCAACAAACGCGAATCTTAATATTCATGCAACAGACAGGTGAGATGGATCAGCAAGCCCAGACATTTAATGAATGTCAGACACAGCTTAGGGAAGATATCATGGATTGGCATGCGGGAATAAAACTAGAATGTGCGAAGACAGTAAGGAAAAATCCACCATACAACAAACCAATTAACGCAAATAATCGGCAAGGAGGAGGAAAGGATATGTCAGAGTCCATAAATGGAAATGAATCAAACAAGACAGCTAATAGGAAAGGTGAAGGGCGAATTAACAGATGGCAGCAGAAGATTAAGCTGATAGGTAAGAGGAGCTGGGATGAAAGTATTAAAAAGGAACGGCAGCAAGGGATCCGACAGCGGAAGAAATACATAGAAACCCAGAGAGGGCTAAGAGGAGTAGAGGCGGTGAGCAGTAAGAGAGAGAGGCTGCACTGATACCCTGTGGAGGCTATTATGGAGACCAGCAAGTGAGCAAGGATCGTTGAGGAATTGGAGGCTGAGCGCGGCAGAGAAAGAGACAGGAAAGGAAAGGAGGTTGCGAAAGAAGAAAAATGGAAGAGATATACGAGATCTATGATGATTCTGAGGAGGAAGAAGATAGGCTGAATAACAGCAGGCGGGTTAAGGGGTGAAATAGGAGTGAAGACGAATGGGAGGAATAGCAAACCAGTGACGAACAGCTGGGTCGACGAGAAGGAAGGGTAAAGCAGAGAGGACGTCAGCAGGAAAACAGGCAATCAAAAAGCGAGCTGGAACCGAGCAGCTGGAGAGGTGGCGAAGTGAACAGAGCCCGAGGAACAAGGGGAGGGCGACGTGAACAGATGAGGCGACCCAGAAAAAAGAAGAGACAGTCGATGGAAAATAAAGTTCAGCAAGATGAGAGGGCTTATAGTCAGAATACATGCCCCAGAGTTAGGAGAATTATTCAGAATATGGAGGAGGAAGCCATTCAATCTCATTTGGATTCTGAGATGGAAGATTGGGAGTTTCTTATCCATGACCCTGGTAATACTAGGGGTAGAATGTCAATTTTTAAATAGTCCCTCCATATATACTGGGTAATGAAAAGATTATTGGCTAAGGCCCTGGAGCAAGCAGCAACAGAGATGGCAGAACTGGCGCAGAGAGTTCCAAATTTGAGGAGGGAGCTACGTATTATTCAAATCACCTTGGAGATGCAGGAGAAAAAGCTGGACGAGATTCAGCAGATGATAAAAGAAGGCCAGCTGCTTGTCAACAAGGAAACTACCCAGCATCCAGAGGCAGCAGCTGAGTAATTTAGATATGTTTTACTTTTGATGAAAATGCATAGTACAGATAAGTTAGGCAAGTTTCAAAATTTAGAGGTAGAAAGCAGGTATATGCATGTAAGTAGAATTAGAAATATGAAAGACTGTGTAGTGTATTTAGCTTGGATAAACAGACTATGGTCCTTTTATTTTTGGGCGGCGGTTAAGAACTTCAGGTGGCTGAAATAATTGGTTTCCCCAAGAGGGCGAGTGGAAGGCAATCCCATTTTGATGTACTATTTTTAATTGAAGTAATAGAAAGAAAAGAGCAACACCCTAGCTTACAAAAAAAAAAGTTCAAAATCTGCCTAAATATTCTATGGATAATGCGTGCGTGATCATTTGTGCATTGTATCAGAATACATATATAAATTACAATGAGTAGGAGATGCTGAAACATAGAGATTGTGATCATGCACATAATTGGAACACACATTTTTTTGGTTAAGTAATCTCCAATTCTCATATTCATTTCATATCTGAAAAGCAAAAGTTGAATTCCTTTCATGCTAACCAACATGAAAAATATTATTCATTTGAATGTTTGGGGGTAAGAAAACAATAACATTTGATATTCTCCTTGATAATTATAGATTAGGTTTTGATCCACTCCATATGATAATCCAAGGAGCTACAAGTAGATGAAAGTGTTATTTGATTGGACCTATTAAAAATTCCCTTGAAACCGAGTCCTTTCTAGAGAAGAGTCCTCTATTTTTCTTAGCTCCTACAAGGGTTGCAAATTTCAAAATATCTGTAAGAACAATTCATTCTACACTTCAACTTCCAATCAAGGACATTCTGCCTTTAAAAGGGTCAAGTTTAATTACCTAACAATTAGAGTTGAACCATGTGAAGTATATATTGATAGATGAAATGTGTTTCATTGGAAGAAATATACTACAAAACATTGATAGGACACTACGATAGGCTTTCCCAGAATATGAGAAGATTTATTCTTGTGGGAGTTCGATTATATTGATGAGGGATTTGGGAAAGTTTCCTCTTATTATAGATTAACCGATATACATATGTGAAGGTATTGCAAGATAGTTATGGCTCTCATTCATAATGGTTGTGATCATTGATACTGTGTTTCCACAAGATGGAAAAAGAAATGAACAAATATATTTCTGTCGTTTGGTAATGAATGTAAGCAATACAAGGCCATCTACAGAAAATTGGAAATCACTTAGGACTCCTACAGATACATTCTTGGATCCTTCTTCAAATCATTACTTTGATAAGCAAATACATTTTTTGTGAAAATTGATGATGTACAAAATCATAATAAGCTTTTTTTAAAGAATTTTAAATTGTCCCATTGTAGCAAGTGTTGTTACAAAAATAAAATAAAATTACATGGAAATAGATGACGAAGAAATGGAAATTGATTTAGTTATTGTAGTTAGAGCTCGAGTGATGCTTACATAAAACATATTGACTAATGCAGAACTCCAAAATGGTGCTCTTGGAATTGTAGAAAAAATTGTGTATAAACCTAGAATTTCACCCCACATATGTTTTAGTCAGATTTGGTAATTATATGGGAGTACCATGGGATGAACCATCCCCTCAAAAAACTCTTATTACACCTATTGAAAGAGGTAGTAGAAAACAACTTTATTTGAATCTTGCTCGTAGCTTAGCAATAAATAAGTCACAATGATTGACTTCAGAGAAAGCTACATTAATAATGAGAAGTAAGAGAGATAGGGTATGATGTTTACTGGGACATCTCAAGTTAAAGAGATGAATGTTCTACGATTTCAACCTCCCATTTTATATGATTGATATGCACAGATAGAAAAACTAGTAGGTGCGGCTCTAAGAAAAGCAGAATAAGAGCAATGGAGATCAATCACATTGTGAACTATTTTTTGACACACTATATTATTTTTCTTATTTTCATTTTTTGTCATTCAAAATTTGTATTCTTGTAATATATAGTGTTAAACATTTTTAATATATTTAAAATGAGCACATTAGTTATATGTTCAACATATTATTTGTGGCCGCGAATGATCGAAACCAGGCTAGATCGATCTTAACAATAGATCCATCAAGTGCCAAGGAAGATCAAATCTTTGAGGTGCAAACCTTTTTTTGAGTGAAAAACATGAGGAAAGGTTTGCACCTCAAGAGATTTGATCCCTCTAGTCACTTGATAGATTTGAGGTTAAGATGGATTTAGGTTGGTTCATACCATGTTGGGGGGCAAGAGGAACCCAAAAAAATATAATAAATACAAAATATAACATAAAATTAAAAAATAAATAATACTCTAAGAATATAAGTGATGTCTACATAAATCATTATAGAATTTAGGTGAAATGCATTGTGATTAAAAAATCACAAGGCATGATAAAACAATGATTCATGATCTTCATCACAGGTGTTCATATTCTATACACAAAGCCCTTTATTTATACCATTCACATCTAACCAAATTCCTTATATCATAAAAGATTTTGGTCAACAAATGTGTCACGATTTTTCTAACAATTTATGTGAAATCAATATTGTTTTTTCATATAGTCTATTGTTCTAGTTGATTCATTTTTCATCAATTATTTGATTTCCAAAGTGAAATTAACTATCAAAATTTGATTCTTATAAACATATAGATCTTCTGACCACTTCATCTCTGGTCCCACTAACCAACCACTTAATTGGTTGTCTATTCTATGGTTAGTTGAAAATCCCCATGACCACTCAATTAACTATAGAGTTTACTCCTCCATTATTCAACTATTAAACTAATTATTGGTTATTATTCGATACTTTTATTGAATATCTCTAAAAGTTCCATAGGTGTGACGAACCGGCATAACCTTCCTTTCCAATAATTATCACCTCCAAGTGAGTGTTGTTGCATATTCTAGCCTCTTTTCAACCTATTTGACATGGGCCTCCACATGCATATCCCCTAAAACCTTAGTTTTTTTCATCTCTCTATTCCATACTCGTGGTCTCTCCTGAGCACATAGCAATGACTCTAGCGGGTGGTGGATTCTTATATGTCATAATCATTTTATTTTTTATTGTAGTGTGCCGATTGTCTAAGGTGTTCTAATGCACACTCACTACCATTAGAAATTTCACATCACCATAATTTCTCAAGCATGGACCTATAACAAGAGTCCCTATGAAAACAAAAATCTAGCATGGTTTCCAACATTTACAACAATGCCCTCATCATGACAATTAATCATCACTACAAGTTTTCCCATCCTACCCTGATTTTGATATGATTTATGATGATCTAAGTTTTTTATCACACTTTACTAACAGATTGCCATGTTTCAAATCTAAACATTCGAGTGACAATAGTGATTAATATTGCCTCATTCTTCAACATGTCCACAAGCCATTAGAATCCTTTTGTTCTACTTCACACAAACTATACAAGCACTACCAACCCCTAACCCAATCACCACTTCACATATTACAACATACTACTATAAGCTTTTTGAAGGCTTACTTACATACATTCCATGAGATAAATAGTATGAGGCACTCATACTTGTGCCAAAAAATTATAATGTAGTCTAAACTCATTTAACTCTACGAATAAGTCAACAAAATAATGGGTTATTCAAACCTCAAACCTATTTCTCATTTGACTCTATGAATGAGTAAACAAATCAATAGGCCATTGAAACCTCTATCCCATAATTTTTTTAATCATCTTATGAAGTTGAGTCTATATCAGATTTGAGTCAAATTTACCCTGAATACTCTAACAAAACAATGAGCTAATGTAATAATAGTGTATCATATTTAAAAAAATGCAATGTTGTAAATGTAATTGTATAACATATCTTAAAAAATGATGCCCTTTAAATAAATTATTGTATTTGGAATTTTTTTTGGAAGTGCTCATGCCAAATTTGAGAGAATATAAGGTCAACTGATAATACTAAATTGTGCTTGGAAATCTGCTCTATTGTAACTGTGTTATATTTTGAAATCCACTCAAGGAAATTCTTTAGAAGTGTGGATAATGTGAATTTTATAGACCATGAGCTGCAATGGTATTAGTCAATAATGTTTATGAAAATTCATTTTTGCATGTATAATTGTGTTACATGTGTTTGATAATGGTGCCCTTTATAATGCATTTTTTTACTCATAATCCAACCATGGAAATCATTCTAAAGTGCTAATACCTATTTTTAGAGACCATAAGCTTGAGTCCACATGGTCAAATATATATTGATTACTTGTTTATTCAGAACGATATTGTTTATATAATCTTAATTACACTATGTTGGAAATAATAATCCCAACCATCACCTTAACACACTAACAAACCCCCTACTTTTCGAGTCAACCACTACATGGTTGCAGTTTTCTTTGCAGAAAAAAGACAAAAGTCAAAACAAAAGTTCAAAGTGGACCATTCTGCAACACATTACAGAAGTCAAAGGCAGTTAATGGAGTTGGTAAATAAATATGTGTAAACATTCACTCCATGACTATTTCCTACACTCCACAACACCTATAAGTTCAGAAAATCATTTACTATGTAAAGTCACCCATGCTGCATATTAAATATTTTTCTCTATTATGTAATTAATGTCAATTTGTATGTTAAGATAAATATGCAAGTAAAAGTCATTTGTAATGTTGGGCATGTTGGGCAAGCTACGGAGCCAGAGTCTGTGAGGTAGTGAGGAGAAAATTGTGTGGAAAGTATTGGTGGGCACGTGAAAACTAGTTTTACAGAAGTTTACTCCGCAATCCCAGTGAAGCGTAAATCACAGCAAGTCTTTTGTGTTTTACATGGAGAAGTAGCCTCCAATTTATCAGGCGAATGTATTTTCCTATGTTTTATATTATAATCAAAAGTGTGTTATGTTGTGATCTGGTCTTAAGACTTCACAAGTAGATTTATGACAACCATTTTAATTTACTCTACTATGTGTTTTAATTAAGCCCCTATGTAGTTGCAATATCCTCATCGCAACCTAAATATTTACCATTCTACAACTAAAGTTGTCCTTGCCTACTTTGCCACAACTCATTTTTGAGTTCCTCTGCCCTTGTAAATTTATTTTCTAAAATGGTATCAGAGCGGGTTAAACTCTTAGTATAAAAACAAGTGTTTTTACTAGCAGTTAAATTTTTTTTGACGGCATAATTTTTTAGGTGTATTTACCAAAAGGTAGAAAGTTTTTTTTCACACTAAAAAATGGCAACATCAAGCACAAGCTTGACTAATCCTCAGATACCTCAGTTTAATGGCAAAAATTATGACTATTGGGCTATTACAATGAAGGCCCTATTTTTTTCTCAAGATATTTGGGATTTGGTGGAGGATGGCTTTCCAGAACCAGTAGATGCAACAACATATAATGCTTTGTCTCAAGAAAAAATGGATTTGTTAAGGGACAACATGAAGAAGGATTCAAAAGCCTTGTTGTATATTTTCCAAGTTGTTCATGAAAGTATTTTCCTAAGGGTTGTAGCAGCAACGAAGTCCAACCAAGCATGGGCCACCCTCTAGAGAACCTACCAAGGCATGGAAAAAATCAAGACAACAAAGCTACAAATGCTAAGGAGAGAATTTGAAACACTTTGTATGAAAGAGTCTGATAATATAGGCTCATTTGTTACTCATAAAAGTGGGCTAGTTACTCAAATCAGGTCTCATGGTGAGACACTTGAGGAAATAAGAATAGTTGAGAAAGTTTTGATAAGTTTTCCACCAAAGTTTGAGGCCATTGCTGTGGCCACAGAAGAGACAAAGGATCTCTCACAGTTCTTAGTGGATGAGCTTAATGCATCACTAATTCCTCATGAACATAGACTGAATAAAGCAGCAAACTCCTCATTGGAGCTTGTCTTCAAGACACAAGTATCATTTGGTCAAGGTCAAGGTAGAGGATTATCATATACTAGAGGAAGAGGAAGAAGCCCACATAGAGGTGGTAGAAGCAAGCCTTCAAGCTCAAGTGGAAGGAGCAGCAATCAAAATCCAAGTCAAATCCCAAGCCAAAATCAAGCACAAGGTTAGAGGTATGATAAATCTCAAGTTCAATGTCATTACTATAAGAAGTATGGCCTTTATGCAAATGAATGCAGAAAGAAGAAATATGACATAAGTAACAAATCAAGTGTAAATTTCACAAAAGAAAATAAGAACCATGATAGCATGTTTTTAGCTTGTAATGTAGCACAAGAAAAATAAAATGATATATGGTATCTAGATTTAGGGTGTAGCAACAACATGTCATGAAACATAGAAATGTTTTCCAATCTAGTTGAAAGTGTGAATTCTGAAGTGACATTAGGGACTGACAGCAAAGTCTTTGTCATGGGGAAAGGACGACTTAATATCCTAACAAGGAAGGGGGAGAAAGAGTACATCTCAGATGTTTACTTTGTCCCTATTTTGAAGCATAACCTCATAAGCATTCGATAGCTCATGCAAAAGGGTTACAATGTCTTTTTCAAAAATTATGAGTGGACAATTTCCGATAGGCCGCAAAGTAGACAACTAATTGCAAAGGTTCATATGACAAACAATATACTGTTTCCCCTAAAGATAAGATCAGATTTGAAAGAAGGTGCACAAGCATAACTATCAATGAAATCTCAAGAGGATGGAAGAAAAGAGGCAGTTGTCACAGAAGTGAACTATCAAACAAAGGTCAAAGATGAAAACTGGTTATGGCATTCGAGATTTGGACATCTCAACATTGGAGGTTTGAATTCACTACATAGGAGAGGCATGGTGAAGGGATTGCCACTGATAGAAAAACTGAATAGCCTATGTAAAGGATGTATCTTGGGCAAGCAACATAGAGAGACATTTCTAGTTGGAACGTCAGTAAGGGAAAAGGCACCTTTGGAGATTGTCCACTCAAATTTATGTCGACCAATGCAGACACCATTAATTGGTGGCACTAACTATTTACTGACCTTGACAGATGACTACAAAAGAAGACATGGGTCTATCTCCTAAAACAAAAAAGTGAAGTGTTCGAGTGGTTTCAGCAATACAAAGTCCTTGTTGAAAAGAAAGTGGACACTACATCGAGGTCGTCAGGACTGACAGACGTGGAGAATACATCTCAAATGACTTCCTTCAATTTTGCAGGGAGCATGGAATTCACAAGCAATTTAAAACAAGATATACACCTCAGCAAAATGGTGTCGCGGAAAGGAAGAATAGGACCACTATGGAGAAGGTAAGGAGTATGTTGAAGGAAAAGCATTTACCAAATGATTATTGGATTGAAGTTGTCGCTTGTGCAACATTTATCTTGAATAAATGTCCAGCCAAAAGTGTCCAGAACATAGTTCCTCAAGAGGCATGGAGTGCAAGAAAGCATAGTGTCACTCACATGAGATTTTTTGGATGTGTGGCTTATGCACATGTCTTGGATGAGTTGAGGAAGAAGTTGGATAGCAAGGGGGAGAAATGTATATTTGTTGGATACAAGGATGAATCCAATGCATATAAGCTCTACAATCCATCAACCAAGAAATTCATAATTAGAAGATATGTGAATTTCATAGAATAGGAAGCATGGGATGGAAGTTTAGAGAAGACATTTAACATGAAATCATGTATACCACATGAGGACAAAGAGGAATTGACAGCAGTAAGTGATTCCTCAACAGTGACTCCCTCTACTCTTATTCAAGCACAACAAAGCAGACATCGAGGAACACCATCAAAAAATATTAGGATAGTGTCATGAAGTCAAGCATGTGCTTCTCCAAACACACCGCAAAGCGCAACACCAAGTGACATATCAAGCCCATCTTCGGCAAGCATAAGAAGACCAAAATTCAGAAATTTGAATGAAATATATGAGAAGATAAAGTTGATAGTAGTGGTAGCCTGAATTCATTATTTTCTCTATTTTGTCATGTAGATGACCCAATTCACTTTGAAGATGCAATCAAAGATGAGAAATGGGATGTAACAATGGAGGAAGAAATAGAAGCAATAGAAAGGAATGACACATGGGAGTTAGTGAACCTTTTGCAAGGAAAGGAAGTCATTGGAGTGAAGTGGGTCTATAAGACCAAGAGCAATGTCGATGGGAAGATTGAAAGGCACAAAGCAAGGCTAGTTGTCAAAGGATACAAGCAGAAACATGGAATATATTATGAGGAGACGTTCGCACCAGTCGCGAGGATGGAGACAATGCATACAATTGTGGAAATTGTTGTACAACATAAATGGAAAGTGTATCAAATGGATGTAAAGACAGTGTTCTTGAATGGATTGTTGAAAGAGGAAGTGTATGTTGTGCAACTGCCCGGTTATGAGGTAGAAGGAAAAGAAGACAAATTCTATCACTTGAGGAAAGCTCTTTATGGGCTGAACCAAACATCGTGTGCATGGTACAACATGATATATTCCTACTTGTTGGACAACGGTTTCAACAAATGTGACAGTGAGCCTACTCTCTACATCAAAAGTAATGATTGTAAGATTCTCATCATTGTCTTATATGTAGATGATTTAATGTTTAGAGGCAATGATGATTTTCTCATCGCTAATTTCAAACAAGTCATGAAGAATGAAATAGAAATTACGAGCTTGGGGTTGTTAAGATATTTTTTGGGCATAGAAGTGAAACAAACAGGTAATGACATTTTTATTTCTTAAGAAAAGTATGTAACATACATTTTGGAGAGGTTTAGAATGCAGAACAGCAATCCCACACCAACTCCAACTATCATGGGTTTGAAGTTGAGCAAAGAATATTGTAGCAACAATGTCAATCTGACGTTATACAAAAGTATGATAGGCAGCTTGATGTATTTTACCACCACTAGGCTAGATATAATATATGCAATGAGTTTGGTGTCGAGGTTGATGGAGACACCCAACGAGACACATTGGAAAGTATAAAAAAAAATTCTAAGGTATGTCAATGGGACAAAACAATATGGCATTTTGCACACTGCAACAGAGGATTTCAGGTTGGTTGGTTACCCTGACAATGATTGGGCAGGAAGTGTCGATGACAGAAAGAGCACACCTGGATATGTTTTTCATTTGGGTTTCGGAGCCATCTCATGGCCCTCCAAGAAGCAGCGAATAGTTTCATTGTCAACAATAGACGTTGAGTATGTTTCCGCAACAGTAACAGAGTGTCAGGTAGTTTGGATGGGAAGGATGTTGAGGAATCTTCATCGCGACCAAGAGGGAGTGACAACTATTTTCTGTGACAACACCTCAGTAATTGCATTGTCAAAGAATTTTGTGTTTCACAAGAGGACCAGGCATATTGATGCTGAATATCACTTTATCAGATTAACAATGATGAAATTGTGTTGCATCACTACACCTGACAAGAACAATATGCTGATATTTTCACAAATCCATCGGGACATGAAAATTTTATTTATCTCGAAGATTGTTTGGGAATTGTCAATGGCAGCAGTTGTTATTAAGGGGGAGTTGGAAATAATAATACCAACCACCACCTTAACACACTAACAAACACCATGCTTTCCTAGTCAACCACTACACGGTTGTGATTTTGTTTGCATGTAGAAAGGCAGAAGCCAGAACAGAAGTACAGAAGTTCAAAGAAGACCATTCCGCAACACATCACAGAAGTTAAAGGCATTTAATGAAGTTGGTAAATAAATATGGGTAAACATTCACTTCGCGACTCTTGCCCACACTCCACAACACCTACAAGTTCAAGAAATCATTTACTATGTAAAATTGCCCATGTTGGGTATTAAATATTTTTCTTTGTCATGTAATTAATGTCAATTTGTATGTTAAGATAAATATGCAAGTAAAAGTCATTTGTAATGCTGGGCATGTTGGGCATGTTAGGGAGCTAGAGTCTTTGAGGTAGTGAGGAGAAAATCATGGACGAAATATTGGTGGACACGTGAAAACTAGTTTCATGGAGTTTTACAAAAGTTTACTCCACGACCTCAGTGGGGCATAAATCATAGTAAGTATTTTTTGTTTTACTTGGAGAAGCATCCTCTAATTTATCATGTCAATGTATCTTCCTATGTTTTATATTATAATCAAAAGTGTTTTATGTTGTCGTAAAGTGTGTTATGTTACGATCTGGTCTTACGACTTCAAAAGTAAATTTACCACAACCATTTTATTTTACTCAATTATGTGCTTTAATTAAGCCACTATGTGGTTGGAATATCCTCGCCGCAACCTAAAGAATTACCTTTCCACAACTGAAGTTGACTTTGCCTACTTTGCTGCAACAAATAATCAAGCTTCGTGCAAAAACTTACTTCATGTTTCCAAAGACAAGTGTTGCACACAAATAAAGATTTCTGGGACCTCTCTACTTTCCATTATTTGTAACGAAACAAGTACATATATAGAATGAAGAGATTCAACATGTCTAAAATATAAGAATGTCCATCATGGGAAAAATAATATATTATATAAGAATATTTGAATACAGTGAATAAGGTGTTCCAAAATAGCAAGTTATAATTGTAGTAGTGGTGTAGTTGGCAAAAGATTGATGTGATGAACATAGTTGGGCAGAGGTGGTGGTTCATTTGCAAGCGAGTTGAGGGAATTACAATTGGCTTCCACTAGGCAGCGATAGATGGTAGTTTTGCTTACCATTGGGAGAGAGGAAGGATTGTTGTCTTTGGCAATGATAGTTGTAAATTCAATGGTCAGTGAGGTCAATGACTATGGATACAAGGAAGTGGTCCTGCAAGGCCTGTAGAGGCAAAGAGGTTGCCATGCAGTGAGAAAGTTGTCAGTCGAGGCATGAATGATGAAGGCTCAGGGTGCACAGATGCCTATCGTGGGCACTGTCTTGTGTTCAACTGAGTATGGTGATAGAGTCTTATGGTGCATCTGCCACTGCAATGGCGGTGGCTCGATCATGGTAGGATCGTTTTTTTTCTCCT
>APFE031393959.1:52473-64314 GCA_000404065.3 Pinus taeda | reverse complement strand
TTTTTCTTTTCTTTTTTTTTTGTTAGTTATTTTTTTATGGTTAATGGTCTAAATGACACATGCCAACTAGTGGTATCAGAGTTGAAGGTTCATTAGTCAGGCCTATTTAATTCGAAAACTATGTAGCTAAATGTTTCAATCACAATGACAATGAAGTTGATGAAGATTTCAATAGTGAGTTAGAGATCGAATAACGTGACTTTGATACCTGTAACGATCACAACTGAATATTGTATTTGACAATGATTAAACATACATTAGAAAAATTCAATGGTAATAACAATAGCTAGAGGCCTGGCTTCAATACAACCTTGGTGCTTTTACATAAAAAAACATGATCTATGATCTTTTGGTCACATCCTTTCCTAAATTCAACACTAATACATATTAGTTTTAGACATAACATTATCGGGCTCAATTGTGTGTAGGAACATATTTTTATTGGCTATCCTTGTGGAGATAAAGCTCTCTTCATTATGTTTTCATCACATTTACACGGAAAGGAATCATGCAGTTGATAGCATGTCCAAATAAAGTCCCCTTTTTGAAAAGGATCTATGGGTTGTAACTGAAATGTTTAATGTTCAATTATATGAATATCTCCATCAACCTTACAAAAATACAACTCAAGCACTTGTTTCGGTTTGAAATATTTTCAGTTGGGGGCTACAATATTTTGAAGAATTTGTTTCCAGATTTTTATCCACTGTAAATATTTTTATTCCACATTTCAAGCCCAATCCAAGACAATATATTCACCTCACCGTTTTTGGGATGCCTTTAGTTATCTTCTTCAATCTGTCCTATTTTTTGTGGTTCCTTTCATGAAAATCTCATTTTAATTTTGTTTTGGAAAACTCACATACTGGTATGCAACAATTATTTAAGGCTAAAATATGCTCTAGTTAGAATGTAAATACTCGTTTTTATGGGGTCTACAAATTATGGTTATTTTGCCTACACATATAGTTATAAGGTTTTATAACTGTTTTCCTACTTCCACCAACAACCTTCTTGGTGACACAGATCAAAACTATTTTCAGTGACTATGGATATTTTAATGTACTGTTTTATTGAATAGTTCTGTTGCTAAATGCGTGTTCGAACTGAAAGCTAAGAAATTGTTTTTTTTTTATAAATGCATATTCAAACTAAAAGCTTGCATCATGGGAGAAAGGAATTTATGAATACACTCCTTTAATATTGAAAGTGATGTAAACCTCTCCCTCTTGTGATAGATATGTGCAAGCGCAATATCCTTTCGTCAAAGAGCTAATCAACCATTCTATGTTAAATAATAGAAAAATAAGCTAGTGTTAAGATTAACAATTTGAACAAGCACAAACAGTTTAGTAGAGACATAGTTTAGCTTTTAAATATGAAAGTGAGTATATCTTTCCATTTTGTTAAGTGCTTGAATATAAATAAATTCCATTTATGACTTCTTCAAATTTTAGATAATCTTAGGACAGATCAAAACCTGTAAAACTATAGTTTTATGTACAAAATTCCAGTCCATCAAAATAGAAATATTTTATATTTAACTCTCAAGAAAGGTTCCCACAGCTTGAAACCCTTAACTTCCAGGACATGCAAGTTGGAGATGGCCATGAAAGAGGGACCGAGACATTGGTGTAGTTCGAATAGGGGAAATGAGGAAAGAAAATAAACATTCAGTTATACATTGACCAAGAAAAGCTCATAGAATTCAAACACACAAATAAAAACACAAGATTTACATGGTAAAACCTTGACAGTGTGTCAAGGAAACATCCACGGGGCAAGGGATTGGAATCCCTATTAATTCAACAATGATTCTCCACACAACAATTTGGGCATTCATTTGGTTTTATGTGTGCCTCCTCAGCTACATAACCGATGATTCGGTATAAACCTAACTTGTTACATTTTACCCAAACTTATTTAATTAGTTGTCAAACTTCCAACAAACTCCACCTTGACAATAATTTTCGTAATCCCTTGCCCATGCCCATTCATCATCTTTTCTGCAAGCCAAGAGAAGTTAAACACCATCACAGCATCTCTACTGTAACTAGCTTTGTGAATATGTCTGCACAATTCTCCAGCTTATGGACCTTTTGAAGAGTTTCTTTTCCACCATCGATCACATGCCTCAGAAAATGATATCTTGCATCAATGTGCTTGATTCGGCTGTGATAAGAAGTATTTGTAGCTAAGTGAATAACACTTTCACTGTCACAATGTACATTCACCTTCTCCCACGTCCTTCCAATCTCATCAAGCAAACCCTTTAACTAGATTGATTCTTTACTGCATCTGAAGCAACTATATATTTTGCTTCGATAGTTGACAATGCAATTGTTTCTTGAAGCTTTGACATCCAACTAATTGCTCCACCTGCAAGAGTAAAGACATAACATGTAGTAGATATTCTTTTTTCCAAATCACTTGCATAATTAGCATCTACATATCGCAAATTGATCCTTCACTACCACTAAAGATGATGCAATGGTCACTTGTGCCTCTTAGGTATCGAAGCACCCATTCCACTGCTCACTAATGTTCTTCACCTGGATTTGCCATGAACCTACTGACAACTCCAACTACATGTGAAATGTCAGGTCTTGTAAATATCATCGCATACATTAAGTTGCCTACAGTATTTGCATATGGTACATGAGACATATACTTCTTTTCTTCACGAGCTCTAGGAATCGACACTGAAGAAAGCTTAAAATTGGAAGCTAATGGAACATTAACAAGTTTCCCATTCTTCATACAGAACTTTTCAAGTACTTCCTCCACATACTTATGTTGTGATAACAAAATCTTACCATTTTTCCTATCTGTGTCTATCTCCATGCCCAAGATATGTTTTGCTGCTCCGAGATCCTTCAGATCAAACATCCTAGAGAGCTGAGCCTTTAGCCTGTTGATCTCTTCCATGCTTTTTCTTGCAATAAGCATATTGTCAACATACAAACTAAGATAATGAATATGCCATTGAAACTTTTCAAGTATACACAATGATCATACTCACTTCTTATAAAGTTGTGGCTCACGATGAAGGAATCAAACTTCTTGTACCATTGTCTGTGAGACTGCCTTAGACCATACAATGATTTCTTGAGCTTGCAAACTAATATTCTATTGTGACCTTGTACAAAATATTGTGGTTGTTCCATATATATCTCTTCATTCAAATCACCATATAGAAAAGTTGTTTTAACATTTAACTGTTCTAACTCAAGATTAAGTAACATAGTTAGTGCCAACATAGTACGAATAGAAACAAGTTTTACAACTGGAGAAAAAAATTCATGAAAGTCTAAATAATAAGTAGTAGATAATGCTTCTTCCCACAACTTTTTTCCAAGTTAGCGTTGATGATCATGCTTCTGGCTCTCTGCATAAGAGTCTGATTCATACGCTCAGTAACACCATTTTGCTGAGGAGTATAAACAACAGTTTCATGTCTAATAATTCCCTCATCCTTACAATATTGTTCAAGTTCAATTGAAGTGAACTCATCACCATTGTCAGTTCTTAAACATTTAATAGATTTGCCTGTTCTTTTCTCTACCATTGCTTTAAATTGTTTGAAGACATTGAATACATCAGCTTTCCTTTTTAGCATAAAGACCCAAACTTTATGGGAGAAATCATCAATAAATGTTAAAAAATATAGAGCACCTCCATATGATAAAACAGGGGATGGTACCCACAGATCACAATGAATATAGTCTAAAATGTCTTTACTATTATGATTTCCAACCTTAAATATTTGTTTACACTATTTTCCATAAACACAACATTTACAGAAATCTAACTTTGAGGATTTCAAATCAGGAAGAGATTTACGTTTCATCAGTATCTGAAGACCTTTCTCGCTCATATGACCTAATCGCTGATACCATAGACATGTACCTGCTTCTTCCTTTTTTGACGCAACCACTGCTTGACTGACCTGAATATTTCCTTTTAACTTGTAAAGATTTACAACCTTTTCTGCTTTCATAACCACTAGGGCTCCTTTAAAGACTTTCAAGACGCCATCCTAACCTGTAAACTTATAACCATTTAAATCCAACACTCCCAAAGAAATGAAATTTTTCTTCAAATCACATACATGTCTAGTAATAGTTAATGTTCTAACTATGTTGTCATACATCTTAATCCTGATATTCCCCATCCCAACAGTTTGATATGACACATTATTACGCATAAACACAGAACTACCATTTACATTTTCATATGAATTAAACCAATTTATGTGTGGACACATGTGATGAGAAGCACTAGAGTCTAACAGCCAACTTTCTAAACCTTGAGAGACATTACATTCAAGTGAAGTTTCATCTACCATACATAATTCTTCAGCAGATAAAACTTCATCTATCATACCTGAATTGACCTAATTCGCTTCCCTCTTTGGGTTATCAAATTCCTTTCCTTTCCAACAATCTTTCTTCAAGTGTCCAATTTTATTGCAGTGCCAACATTTTGCCTTACACTTCTTTCCCTTCGATTTAGATCTGGAAGATCCCCCTTGGTTTTTCTCCTCTTTCCTTTGAGTTTCCTATAGCTACCATGGCTTCTAATGCAGCTGTTTCAGTACAATATTTCCTTCGTACTTCTTCAGACAAGAGATCTCCCATGACTGATTCAAACTTCAAAGAATCAATAGTGCTCAAGCTGATTGAAGTTATGAAGTGATCCCATGATTCAGGCAGAAAACACAACAAGGTTATGGCTTTATCTTCTTCTTAAATTTTAACGTCCATCTCTGTTAATTAGCATATAAGTGTATTAAAAACATTCAAATGTTCTACAACTTTTGATCCTTCTTTCATTCGAAGACCATACAATTGTCTTTTCAGATAAATTCTACTAGTTAATGACTTTGTCATATAGAGTTTTTCTAGTTTTTCCCACAATCCTGAAGTTGTACTCTCTTCAACAATGTTGAAGAGAACCTCATTCACCAAGCATAACCTGATGGTACTGAGAGCTCGGGCATCCAGCTCCTCCCAGTCTGAATCAGTCATGGTTGTAGGTTTCTTAGTTGCCCCATCCAATGCCTTGTGCAACCCTTGTTGCACATGTAGATCCCTAACCTTCAGTTTCCAGAAAGCAAAATTGCTCTTTCTGGTGAATTTCTCCACCTCAAATTTTACATTCGACATCTTGGCCATTTTTTATAGAGTTTCAGTCTTTAGTCTTTCAACTATGGTTTATTTTTCTTTGTTTCCTTTGTTCAAAACACTTTCTGTTTTAAAAAAGTATATTCTCCTTTTTTTTTTTAAAACAACCCTTAAAGAGATCCTTTTCTTCAAGTTAATGAAAAACGTTTGTTTTCCTTTCCTTCAATTTAACGAAAAACAAACCTCTTTTTTTCTTTCCTTCAATTTAAATGAAAAAAAATTGTTTTTTCTCCAATTTAAACACATTCACATGTTTATTTTCCACAAATTTCTGGAAAAAAAGATTCTGAAACAAGATTTCTCTTCAAATTTAACAAAAAATACTCAAATTTCTTTTGTTGATTGAACTCCTTTGGCAATACCCGTGGTTTCTTCAATTTCTGGTTTTGCTCAAGCAACCAGCGTTGGCAACACACAGAGAACGGTTTTGCTAGTTCTGCTATATAGCCTCCTCAGCCACGCAGAGAACAACTTCATGCTCCAAACCACATAGCAAATTTGTTCCACGCTTTCCACACTTCCACGCTCAGCCAACCATTCCACACTTCCACGCTCAGCCTTTGACAGACGCAGAGACACCAGGCGGTGGTCTGGCAAATACGCAGGTGGGATGAGGGTTTTGAACGAGCACAACAGTCAGCCAACGTCTGGCAAATACGCAAGTTCTAGGACGCAAAGGGTTCTAAACATGCACAACAGTTAGCCAACTTTCCTTCAACCGTTTCTTCAACCGGCCTCCTTTTCTCTTTGACAGTGGCAGCGAGTCTCCCCACGCAGCAATGGCCACCCTCAGCCATGCTTCACGCACATGCAGAAGAATGAACCTCCATACAATGATGAGGTCTTTAACACGCAACAGATTTCTAGTCCATGCAGCAAATTAATTAGCCTCCACTCTACGCAGCAATGAGCTCGCCTTCATGCAGAGCCTCCACGATTTTCCACTCTAGTCCACACGCAAATTGCCCCCTTTTTATCACACACTCCTCAACTCAACTAATTTCGCTCTGATACCAATTGTAGTTCGAATAGGGGAAATGAGGAAAGAAAATAAACATTCAGTTCGACATTGACCAAGAAAAGCTCATAGAATTCAAGCACACAAATAACAACACGGATTTACCTGGTAAAACCTTGACAAGGTGTCAAGGAAATATATACCGGGGAAGGGATTGGAATCTCTATTAATTCAACAATGATTCTTTACACAAAAGTTCAGGCATTAATTTGGTTTTATATGTGTCTCCTCAATTACATAACCGATGATTTGGTATAAACCTAACTTGTTACATTTTACCCAAATTTACTTAATTAATTGTCAAACTTCCAACAATTATGGTTCATCCCAAGTCGACACAGGGTGAGTTTAACTCATTGTTAGAATATATGTCAGCCTTAAAGGCAATCCTTGTCGTGAGAGTTTCCATCATCAATTTGATATCCAACTATGGTGTAAATATAAAAGTTGAATTTAATATTAATCAACTGAATCGGAATCTGAGGGAAAAAAATCATCATATTCTTAGGCCCCTGTCTATAACCAGAGGGGGCCGTCCTTTAACTCTCCCTGCTGAGCAATATTTATAAAATCTGATCGGAATCAACCCACTTAAACAATTCCTGGAATGACGAGAACATAGAGATCGATGAATTCAATAAAACATTCAATGATTATGTCAGAATTCAACTCTAACAATGAGGACCACTATATTCAAGTGCTGTGTCCTGCATTTAAATAGTTGACATATGAATTTTATTCACATCCCACAAATCACGTTAACTGTGTGTGTTATGTTTCCATTATGATGTTTAAATGCGCCCGCATGCGGGCGTATAATTTTTTTAGTTTTCTTCTCTAGCTTTTTCCTAGGGGAATAATTCACGATGTCAGCAAAGGCTGGGGATTAGGGGAATGATGGTGGCGAGGGGTCTAGCTTTCTTCTAGGAGAATAATTCACGATGTCAGCAAAGGCGGGGGATTAGGGGAATGATGGTGGCGAGGGGTCCATATAAGATCGCACGAGGTGCACGTTCGCACCATTACAGCACTGTTTCAAATTGCAAACACTGTCAGAATACTGCGGAGTAGCAGGAATGCATGAAAACAATAAACTATTCAAAGGAGGCGTGTTAGGATGAAAGAGTAGCTATTGTACACTTTCCGAGCATCTACTTTTTATTGGTTTCAGATGAGTCAGGTTTATTTACAATGGAAGGTTGCAGAGTTTTCCGATAAGCTTAATAGGCAATGCAAATAAATATATAGATGGATAGGCAATGATATGACTTCTAAGTGAAATGAAATAAAAATTATGCTGCTTTATTTATACATAAAAATAATATTTTGTAATTTTTTTTTATTGAAAGCAATTACTAATAAGCAATTTTTATCTTACAATATCAAAAATTTAGTGAGTAATAAATAAAAAATATAGTGAATAAAAAGTACATTTATGAAGATTCATTTTATGTTGAGATTTTTAATGATGATGATGATGGTAAAAGTCAGCTGATAAATAATTTTAATTTTAGATGTATTTAGAGTGCTATTAAAATTTAATAAATTAGTTTGAATGAGTTGAATTTTTAAAAATAACATTTCTTTTCTAAAATGTTATATTTTTAATTTCAAAATAGAGTATATCTAAAATTTCTTTTTATCTTTAAAAAACAAAAGTATAGTATAGTTTGACAATGATCTTAAAATTTAAATGTTATTATTCTAATATAAATTTTCAAAAAATTGTATTTAAAACTCGGGTATGGTCAAATCTCCTCTTATCACACAATGAAGTTTTATATGCTAATTTGATCATAACCTTAAAATTAAAATGTGATTATTATTATGATATAAATTCGTAAAAAAAAACTCTATAATAATCCTAAAACAATATATGTTATAATAAAACCAAAAAAATATAATAATATTAAATGTAATGTGGCCTAAATAAAATTCTTTCAACCAATAACATTCTCAATGAAAGGATAATTATATTTGACAGTATTTCTTATTGAATTCTCATCAATCCTTAATTTTAACTATATATAATACTTGTTTGTATAACAATTAATACATATACATTTAATTTAGTTTTTTTAAACCTTTGGAAATTTACAACTTAATTATCACTCTATTATCTCTATTCTTAGGAAATACAAAAAACATTTTTTAAAAACATTTTTTAACAACATTGTATCTAAAATTATGTATTTAAAGTTTCAATTAATATTTATGACACCGATATATTGCATGGCTCTATAAATATATATTATGATGAAGGTTTGTAAAAAATATTTTTTATTAAATGGAAAATAAAATCTTTTAAGTGGATTCAAAAGAAATATTTTTTAATTCTAAAAATAAAAATAATTATTATTAGTAATTAATTGAAAATATTTTATTAATACATAATAAATATATTGGTAAACATGTTAATAAAAATTAATAAAAATTTTTAAGAATTTTATTTTAAATTTTATAGCTTTTCTATACTAATTATCTTCTCATTAAGTGAAATTTTAAGAATTTATTTTAATTTTCATAGACTTTTTTTATAATTATCTTATACTCCACTTAGGAATATAGCCTCTAATTCTCTTAAAATTAATTTCAAAACCATGCCTTAAATCAAATATTGTAATAATTCACAGTATGAATTGTAATCCTACTACTATAATTAATGTAACTTACCTTTATTTATTAACTTAAATACTTCATAATTGATAAACTGATTATATTTAACTTATGTTGTGTCCACCTTATACTCTCTCGAAAAAATGCTAAATCGACACACACTTTATGACTAAACTGTAATTATTTATAATAACAATTTATATGAAAAATTGTAACTTACCTTTATATGAACTCATACATCAGAATTGAGACTAGTGTATTACCTTTATATTTTTCCAGCTCAATCTTCAAGAACATGATAAAATCACGAGAACATGATAAAATCACCCCTGTACAAAATTGTAATTGTATAGTACAATTTAATTAGAATAGACATCTCATTAGCATTACTAACAACTCAAAATACCAATAACCAAACACTCAAGAGCCCTATTAACATGTAGCTGAATTTGTCGTGATGCAACTTCAAATTGGTATAAAAGTAAACTGTATCTAATAGCCCAAAGCTCAAAGAACGATATTAAAGCGTAGCTGAGTTTGTGGTGATGCAATTTTAAATTGGTATAAAAGGGTGCAGTTGCTTGTTTCTATATGGAGGAGGATGAACAAATTTGAGTTTCCTAACCAATAGTCCTAATCAGTCCAAATATCAAAACAAGTGGGCATGAAGATGAGATTTGAATTTGTAAATAATTGAAATAAAAGAAATCACGTTACCTTGCACTTTAGTTTAGTTTTATTTTTTATACTTCTTTTTATTTTTTCTTGCAGGAAAAGACATTCATAATCGTAACCCTAACTCTTTGTATAAATGATTTTCACCGAAACATAAATAGCCGTAACCGTAATTGTTGTTGAGTCCCCAATCTGTATAAAAGCCACATACGTATGTCTCATTAATTAACCAATGATGAGCTGATATTCTCCTTCAAGCACGCAGACGAACGTTGTCACAATAACCCCCACACCAAATCTGTCCACAGTTATTAAACATACACACGTGATGTGGTAATTGGTTCAAATGAAAAGTAGCAGAAATACGCTGCTCAATAAAAATAATCACACAATATACAATTCAATAAGTAAAAATACCACCATAACAAATAAATACTCTTTATGAAATAGACAAGTCAAACTATTGTCTCTGCATTATATTTTAAAAATGTATGCAAAGACCTTTGAAATCGACATTTATCTATGTAATAAGTCAAATCAACGAAATGCCAAAGACCTTTTACTCCTTCCCAAATTGACAATTCTATGGTTTTTTATGCTGGGGCATAATAACTATCCTCATTGTTCGAATTCCAAATATCATCCCTCGTATTCCAATAATTCAAAAAGTCGATAAAATATTTAATACTCAATGTTATTACTATATTTTTTTGTTATTTATAATAACAAAGTAGAACTAAAAGTAAGAAAATATACCAAAACTTTTTAGAGAGTTATTTAGTGGATTATAGTTCTCCACTTGGCTAATAAAAGCATTTTTCTCAAAAGATTATTGATAGCTAAAACAGTTAGAAATAATGAAGAAATGGTTATGTGGTTGTAACGTTACCTTCTTACTTTAGGAGTTGTTCCTAGAATTTATGAGGATGGTTTCAGATAAAAATAATTAAACTTGAATTAATCAGAAGGAGTTGCAGCTCACAGGTGTGTACATCACCTGGAGACTTCACTCATACAAGGAGGAGACTCTCTCTCTCTCGTTCACTCAATACATTACAATGAATGATATTACATATTAAATACATGACTGAAAAGTAGGTAGTTGAAACCATCCTCCTAAATTCTAGGAACAACTCCTAAAGTAAGAAGGTAACGTTACAACCTCATAACCATTTCTTCATTATTTCTAACTCCCCCCCTTAATGAAGAAAGGGTTATTGTGCACACCTAACATCCCTCTAAGTAATTCAAACTTTATTCCCCCTAGAGGCTTAGTAAAAATGTCAGCTAAATTATCATAGGTATTACAATAATCCACACAAATTTCCTTAGACTGTATCTTTTCCCGTACAAAGTGAAATTGAGTATCAATATGTTTAGTATTCTTATGGAAAACTGGATTGTATGCAAGCTTTATTGTACTTTGATTGTCTGTTTTGATGCTGGTTGTTGTTTTTTGTCCTTCGCCTGCATCACTAAGCAATCTCCTCAACCAAATGGCTTCGCAGGTAGCTGCACACAACGCCTGGTACTCTGCTTCACATGACGATAACGCTACAGTACTTTGCTTTTTGCTGCACCATGAAATAACCCCGGATCCGATGCTGAATGCATAACCTGTGATGGATCTACGATCGTCCAGGTTACCTGCCCAATCAGAATCTGAATAACCTGCTAAAGTAACATCAGAACTGTCAGTGTATAAAATACCATAATTACAAGTACCACTAATGTATCTCAACACACATTTCGCTGCATTCCAGTGACTGTCAAGTGGTCTGGACATAAACTGGCTCAACACACTAACAGAGTATGCCAGATCAGGCCTAGTTGTCATAAGATATATCAGACTTCCCACTAGTTGTCT
Source organism: Pinus taeda (assembly GCA_000404065.3). Classification (NCBI taxonomy): domain Eukaryota; kingdom Viridiplantae; phylum Streptophyta; class Pinopsida; order Pinales; family Pinaceae; genus Pinus; species Pinus taeda. Next base: position 52,952 of record APFE031393959.1, on the reverse strand, counting down.
ATACAAAGTGGCATCCACCTGTTTTGTGCCATCATCACTGCTTAGCTTGAGATTCCGCTGCAATGGTGTTGCTGCTGTTTTACACTGTTCCATTCTGAATCTTTCCAACAGGTTTCTAGCATACTTTCCTTGAGTTAGAAAAGTTTGACCAGAATCTTTCCATACTTCCAGTCCTAGGAAATAATGAAGATCGCCAAGGTCTTTCATTTCAAATTCCTATGACATTTGCTGCTTGATTTCTTTGATTAAACTATCTGCATTCCCTGTTATTATCATGTCATCCACATACAAAGAAATCAAAATGATCTGCCTTTGTGTATTTATTTTGGTATACAGGTTTGGATCATTGAGGCTCCTATGAAAACCATGCTCAATGAAGAATGAATCAATTTTGTCATACAATGACCTGGGTGCTTGTTTCAATCCATAGAGTGCCTTATGCAGTTTACACACTAAATGCTCTTGCCCCTTTTTCACAA